>CALNHX010007916.1:0-67616 GCA_940337035.1 Agriotes lineatus | reverse complement strand
ATACCTATAAACGCCGCCGAACTTAGTTATATTTTAAAAACATGCAAAAATACAAGCCCTGGGCCCGACGATATTCATTTCTACTTTCTTTAAAACCTACCGCCTGCTGGTCAAAAATATTTGCTTCAAATATACAATAAAATATGGACTGAACAGTTTTTCGGAATAAATGGAACGAGGCTGTCCCCATACCATTACTTAAACCAGGAAAAGTGAATTCAAAAGTTGAAAGTTACAGACCAATCTCTTTAACGTGCACTATGTGCAAATTGCTAAAAAAAATTGTTAACAATAGATTAGTGTGGTTGCTCGAAGACAAGAATTTTTTAAGTACTCACCAGTTTGGTTTCCGGCGAAACGGTTCGACGTCAGACTTTTTTTTTCACAAGGTTATGTGACGCTTTTACCAACGAACAAAATCTTATAGCAGTTAGTTTCGATATTAAAAAAGCATACGATATGGTGTGGCGACGTAGAATAATGCAACAACTCTACAATTGGAAAATAGGAGGAAACATCTGCCAATTTTTTCAAAATTTTCTTAAAAACAGATCATTTAAAGTAAAAATAAATGGCACCATCTTAACATCGAGAATACTAGAAAATGGCGTTCCACAAGGTTCTGTTTTAAGCATTACTTTGTTTTTAATTGCCATAAATGGAATCACGAGCGATATAACATCATCAGCCAATGCCGTGCAATACGCCGACGATTTAATCGTTCTTTACAAAGGAAAGAATAACAACTTTACTCAAATCCTTTTGCAAGAATCTATAAATAAAATTTGCGGATGGACCGACACTTCCGGTTTCAAGCTTTCAGAATCTAAAACCAAATGTATACACTTCAGCAACAAAAGACATGTTAAGCCAAGTCCTATTTTGAAACTCAATAACAAAGATTTAGATTACGGGGACAATATAAACTTACTCGGAATGGTATTTGACCAAAAGTTAACATGGATTGTTACTTCACAATAACGATATCACGACATAACACTCCAGCCCCTCAAGCGTACAAAACAAAATCATACGCTCGAGAGCCGGACTTGCTATCCACGACACGATAAGACGACATGATCGGGAAGTAAACCGAAAATACAAGGCCCTAACCCTATTAAGATGGCGGAAACAGGAAGGGTTGCTCCAGCTAAAAACTCAGCCGCGTGGGCGGGGTTTTTACGACCTTCGAGTTAGGGCTGTACTCCGATACGAGAGGTAATATGTTAAATAAATGTACGCCACCACTTTCTTGACTAAATCGGGAAAACAACAACAACACAGGTGAAATTACTTGAAAGTGGAAGTAGGTAATCCACCTGGCTACTTTTACCTTGGCAGAGTTTGGTTGGCGAAGACGTACAGTATCGACTTACCTTACTACAATAACTCATTAAAGCTGCTGCTAAAGTTCTTCACACAGCTGAAAAATACACATAAAATGCAAGCAAATACCATAAACACACAAATGAAAAACATAAGTACTTGACAATGAACTCTATTGGAATAAATAAAATATATGTAGGTGACAATGAACATGAAATGAACTAGTTAGATTTAAAAATGATCGAATAGATTAGTTGGGTTAGATTACGCAATACGTTGACTTAATTACAAACAATGAACTTGACGGCAAATACATTAGTGAGGCTCAAGGCAAACGAAACTGCCACAAGTCACGTTACACAAACAAATAAATACGACGGCAATTCAATAAATTTAGCAAATAGCAAATAACATCGTTAACAACAAAGATGCTGAACTGTTCAACACTCGACGCTCACTGTACATGATACACTATAAAGGCTAATTTTCAATAACTTATTACCTGAAGAAGATCATCTGGCTGCATTTGACGTGCGATGCTGTATGTAATCACCTTTCCAAACAAAACGCCTTAAGATGCCTGAAGCTACTTGAAGAAATTGCACAATAGCAACGGGAAATTGCTGACGAAGGCGGTCTGGGTCTAACATCCCCTAACGCGGGTGGATTGAACTCCGAAGCGGTACGGCAAATCTTAGAAACGATAAACGGAAGTTCGGTATGCCTCTTCACGGTAGACGGGAATTCAGAGCTTACGAGAGCGTAACTGCTCAACAGCGACCCCAAGAAGGCACCACAAATCCGACAAAAAGGAAACCGTTCTAATACCTCAAATGGGCACAAAACGATTCACGAAGTACACATAATTATTCAAAGCGGAATTATAAGAGTCATTACAAGAGTCCCCCGGTAGCAAAGCGATGCGAACCGGGGGCTAAAAATCACATACGTCTGTTTTAGTTCAGAGACCGGTAGGAAGTAACGTTTAAGTCACAGATTCGAAATGCAACTCCGTTGACGTAAGCCCGTGACTACGCTCCATCATTGTCTAGCTTAAATAAAGAGCGAGAGCTGTGCGGAATTTTCCAACGAACTTAACTTAACAACTTTTCACGAAACTTGCAGGAGACTTTGAATGTGCCAGAACAATAACGAATACGCAGAATTTGATAAGCTGGAGCCTGTATTGCTCGCAAAAGAACCAAGGGTAAATTTATAAATGGATTTCGACGAATGCAAAGAGGTCTGTAACACGTTAACAACGGAAAAATTAAATCTCGATTAATATGCAAGACTGTAATGCGTTAATATTTCGGCAGGCGGAAGAAAGGTTCTTATGAAAACAGAATGAATTTTTATAACATTACCACTAAATTACGGAGAGGATACTAAAATCTGAGAAAATAGCTAAGCTTGACAAATAGTTCTAACAGTATACCTCACCTAAAATAGCTCAAGAAGGAATGGCAGACCGGATTAAATATAATCAAAGTGTTATCACATCAAAATTGGGGAGCACAAAAAGAAAGCTTGATAACAATTTACAAATCTCTGATTAGATTCGAACTACACTATGGTGCTATAGTATATTCTTCAGCTAAAAAACCTTTTTGAGGATGCTAAATTATATTCATCACACAGCGATAAGGCTAGTTTCAGGCGCTTTCAAAACCAGTCCAACGGAAAGCTTACTTTGTGAATCCGGCGAACCTTTATTGGAATATAGAAGACGACAACTAATACTATCTTACGCCGCAAAGCTGTTAGCAGATTCAAAACGCCATCTTCAAAATAAAATACCAGCAGAAAATTCTATCATAGTTACCACAAAAAACCAAAAAAACAAAATTTCCTTTCACTGCCGCTTATATCTTACACTGAGCCAAACAAACATTCCTTTCCCACATATCCAAACAACCCGTTCTGATAAAAATCCCCCCTGGACATACTCCACAATAATAGTAAATACCGAACTGACACAGTTTAATAAGCAAGAAGTAAATCAACAACTTATAATCAATCTTTTCAACTCCATTGTCGAAACCTACTCAACTCATATCCAACTATATACTGACGTCTCAAAAACAAGCACTGGCGTGGGAGCTGCTTTAATTATTCCATAAGGACAACAAACCTTTAAACTTCAGCCCGACTGTAGTGTCTACACCGGGGAAGCTTACGCTATTAAACAAGCACTGGAATATGTTCGAAGTTCCGAAAACACCGATTTCATCATATGTACCGACTCCTTTAGTACACTACAGTCACTTAATACCACATACAGAAACAACCCAATACTGCAACGCATAAAGGAATTACATTTAGATATCGCTAACTCCAATCAAAACCTCGTTATTATGTGGGTACCATCACATGTTGGCATTGTTGGCAATGACACAGCTAACAAAGCAGCGCGAGAAGCAACCACATCTTATACAAACACCAATTTTTTTGTTGCATAGTGATTTCAAGAGTTCCATGAAAGTTAAACTCCAAAAAATGCAACAAACAGTATGGACAAATACAACAAACTCAGAGAAATTAAGACCACCATAGATCCTTGGCCATCGTCTCAATCGTTGAACAGAAGATCAAACATAGTGTTAACGCGTTTAAGAATAGGTCACACCAAACTTACACACGCCCACATCTTTAACCAAGAAGATAAACCCAGGTGTGAAACCTGCAACACATTTCTTACAGTAAAGCACATCATCGTGACTTGTACCAAATACATCACATACAGGAACAAACAACATATCCGAGACAACTTAACGGAAGCTCTAAGTAACGAAGAGAAGAAAATTATCACATTCCTGAAACACATCCAACTGTTTGACTCAATATAGTAAATAGCCTTAGTTCATCTTTCATTATATGTTTTGTATTACCGTACCGAGCGCTAATAGCCTGCGATGCTGATGCGCTCTAGTCTTAATAAATAAAAAAAAACAGCAGACACTCGCGCTTTACGACAAAAATGTATCAGTAATTTTTCAATCTCTTGAGGTATAACTATTGACTATTGCATACATCTGTGAAACGATGTCATTTAACCAATGATCGAACTCGCTTTTTTAACTTTCAACCAATCAAAACCGACTTGCGTCGATAAGGTGTTATATAACAACTTATCGGTAAGTGGTTATATAACTACTTATCGGTAATACTCCACCTTACTTATTAAAATGATGATTCATTAGTTTTTTAATCGATTCAAGCAATAGTCACGCAGAATGTATTACGGGCATAGTTTCTTGCTTCGATAATACTGACCAGATTGAACTCCCACTGAATTGTTTAGAAAATTGGGTGTATTTTCTAAACAATCCAGCGTTCGTGCAATCTGACCAGCATTATCGGCAAGTCACTATGCACTTAATACATCACTGTTGATAATTTGCTGCTTATCTTTAATAATTTCACCTTCCTCTAAACATGTTTAATTTTATTAAAATTCTTTATTTATATGTTGGGGTGTAACCTTCATAACAACAAAACTACTAGAACCTACATAAAGTTACATAAACACAACAGTACTCTCAGATTGAAATAATTTGGTTTTAACGTTTTATTTCTGGGCGTCTATCTGGAGCATATATTATTTGTTGCTACTTGAATACCACTAGTTAATGCTGCTGATAGCTGTTTCAGGTTTATTTTCTCTAGGTGTTTTACAAGTTGCAATTTTGCTTCTAAGGCGGTGTGTTATTCGGTTTTAATTCATTGTGGCGTTTCCGTATTTGGATAAGTCACCTTTTTGATAAGCTTTCTCCTCTCGAGTTTAGTGTTGATTATAATATTTTGTTACCGCTCAAACGGGCATTAAGGAAAATTCTTGTTAAAACCCTAATCCCGTCTCGACGTTTTGGTAACAGAAGAGTTGTCCGGCTGTACTCAGGGAGATGGGCGTGGTCCAAACTAAACAAACTGTTAAATAGGGCGACGTGCCGTAGTTATAAGGGTAGTCATAATCGAGATACGTACGAGGAAAGGGGTTTTTACGTCGCCACGGGCTTAAATTGGGGTGGGAACAATATTTATGCAATACCCTGTATAATCCCGAAATCCAGGGCTTGAAATTGCGTCAGCACTCCTGGGCGGCATCTGCAGCTGACTCACGGACTTACTATCAGCGGTTAAACAGCTCCCGTCGCTCCACCTTACATTGATCTTTACAGCTACAGAAAAAGACATAAATTCGTCACAGGACATATTCACAAGATAACTTTGACTATCCGTCTATTGGTTAAAATAAACAAAGTGAGTGTACAAGTATACCTCAATTAGTAATTCCTTACATTTTACGCGGTTAAACATGACAAACAGTGAAATAAAATCAGCGCTAAAGGCCCGTTACAACGTGCTAAAATTTATGACGTAAACGCTCAATACAAAATTAGAGCGTTTGATTGCGGATATGGCGTCACTCAGCTCACTGCGAAAGAGAAAGCTACACTATAAATTCTAGCAACACCTCATGGTTAAGCGACAATCTTGATGTTGTTGTCCAGTTGGAAAGCCGTCGTTCAGGGACGCTGAGGCCGGCGGTCAAAATAGACAGCCAGAAATGGAAAAAAATTTCCAACATGTATAAGACTTATTGCAAGGGTAATCGGTATTATTTATTTGTTTGTTATGTACAAAGTCTAGGCATGCGGACTAACATGTACCTTAGATACCACCTGCTGTGGTCATATAATCAAAGACTACACCTCGTAGTAGCACGAAACCCACGGCCTTACATCACTTCTGAATCTAGTCCAATCAAATTGTCGAAAATACCTCGTTTTTTTGACAAAAATACTACCTGAAAAGTGAAAATTTATTTGTATAGAACAAAATCCGTAGAATTCAATGAACTACAAAGTAACAGCTGAATCAGTGGAGAAGCGATTTAAAATGGCGGTCAAAGTACTGAAAAAACGGTTTTTTGCATACAAAAATGCACAAACGCAATTTAAATATTTTTAAAAATATACGTTTATGTAGCTTAAAAAATAAAACAAGCTTTCGATGGTCAAAATCGATTAATTAGCAAAAAAGTTATCGCCAAAAATCCGCTAAATATAGCCGATTCATCAATTGCTCTTAACTTTTACAAAACAAATTACATAACGTTGAAACTTTCAAAAACATAGTACTCGGTGAGCAGAAAACGTAAGTTTTTGAAATTTGCAAGGATGTTGATTATTTTTTGCATAAATCAATTTTTTGTAATATGTTTTCGCAGAAATTAATTTACTCAGGTTGCAGAAGCCCTACAACATTCAGCGTAGGCTTAGTTTGTTCCTTAAGAGTTATATTACTACACACAATATGAGCGCGATTCTTTTGCAAATTCAATTTGAAGAGTGACCTTGTTTTTAAACGCACAAAATGTGGAATATTTTTGTTAATTTTAATTGTACTGAAATTACGTAAGCAAGATTCGATAGCTATCAATATTCTCTGAATTTAAAAATTACTGTGCGACCCATAGAAGACGAGATACTTTTTCTTAAAAAAATCGGTGCACATTAATATTAACGGCTGAAATTTGCACATACTTTAGCTGAAGACTAGTGTAATATAAAAATAATATCGCAATTATTCACCGTGTATTATTTATTGCGAACCGGTTTACATTAGGCGTCGCAAAATGCATGTTCCGTTCAGAGTGGTGCCGTGGCCAGTTGGGGAGAAACTCGGAGTAGGCCGCTCCACTCGGCATTTACACAATGTACTCAGAATATCCTTCCTTTTTTAAATTTTTATAGTGATTCTAATAATAATTATAAGAATCATAACATTAATTAATAGTAGATTATGCAATAAGGGAGAGAAATGCGTTATTTTGCTGAGGTGCAACTTCTGACTCGAGGGCGAAGCCCGAGAGTCAGAAATTGCACTGAAGCAAAATAGCATTCTCTCCGAGTTGCATATACTATTTTTTTCACGTTGCAGGAAGATTAAAAACGAAAAACCTGTTTTTTTAAACGTCATTTATTGACATTTTAGTTACAATTATTTTAAAATTAGTAACCTATGGTAAATTTTAAAGTTGGTGGCACTGTAAGTCATTATAACAAGAGCTCACAAATATGTCAAATTCGAGGTTAGCAGGTTAGTTTTTGCGTCAGTTTGTGTCAAAACTGACGCAAAACCTAACCTGATAACCTCGAATTTGGCATAATTGTTGTGTCAGTCATAATGAAAACTCCCTAGGGAAATGTTTGTCTTATTTAGTCTCTAGGGAGCAAATGTTCTACTTCTGTCACAATTTTGATGCTATAGAAACGGACTTCTACTCCCGTTCGTGGAAAAAAGAATAATTATAGCAACTTATTACATTTGCTATACATGGGAATTTATTTGCACGTAAAAACAAAAATTATAAATACTTCACAGCAGGGTGGTACAGGAATCGTCTAGTCGTGTAGCAAACGTTTGCCAAGCTAGGTCCTGAGCAGGATGGGGTGGGTTGTCCGGAAGCGCCACTGGTTTGAGACGGTCCAAACCAGAAAACCTACAGGTGGCCGTGTAAATTCCTAAACCACTAGCTGTTTCACAAAAACAAATAATAAAAGACAGAAAACACCAAGACTCGAAATAACCTAGCTATTTATTTACAGTTTGTACACCTTCGAAATTCTGTGTCATACTTGGAAAAGGCAACACAATTCTGTGATTAAATGGAATAGTTTGTAAATGTAATCTTAGTGGTATGTAATGTACAAGATTTTATATCAATAAAGTCGAAAAGGTAACTACGATAATCGCAATTCGTTCGAGTACCCGTGTATCAACTACGATAGTGACTTAAATATAATTAAAAACAGCGATACCGGAATGCGGGAGAATAGTAAGTTCTAAATCGCTTGATTAATTAGGTAAATACTCTATCTAGTCGCGAACCTCTTCGAATTGGTACCATTTCGCCTAGGGGAGTGCTAATACACATAACATGGTGTATTTACGGTGCTCATATTATGTTAAATGTTAAATTGATGCTCCCGGAGACCCTCGCCAATAATGGTTTAAATTTTGAACATTGACAAGTATCTGACACTCGAATGCGACCAAAGCAGTACTACCAAACGTAAAGATATTAAATGCATAAAATGACATTATCCTATTACACCAAAGTAATTGCACGTGATGTACAACGAAGCTATACAATATTTCGCATGTAAAACGACATGAATTTCGCTAGCATATACCTAGGTAAGTACAATACATAAAGTAAAGATCATAGTGCCATAACGAACGATAGTTTCAGTTCAATAAGCACCAAAAGGTAGATAACACTAGGTGTTGTAGATACCTGGATCGTGCACAGAAGGATCGCTACATCAACAGCTATGGGGGATAGCTATTAAGATGTCCACCAGCTTGAATAACCTCCAAAGAGTCAGGGCTTCATCTAACTTTGCAGGTGAGAAACGCAGTCGAGTGCAGTCACCATGGGGAGAAGCCTTGCATGCGAACTATCACATGTGCTGAGGGGCTCGGATTGGAACGGAATTGTTGCTCCAGGTGCCTTAGCCAAGTAACAACAATGCCACAGGCATAATAGATCCCGAAAAATTGGAGAACGATACAGCAAACCAGGACTAGGAGGCCAAACTAGGACGAGGAGGCCTAAATACGAGACGTTATCGAAAAATGTTCAACGGCAACCATAAATTAACATACCAGAGTTGTAATGCGGCCTCGAGTAAGTAAATTGCAGAAATATATATTTATCCCAATACAATCGGATTCATTTTAGCAATATAACACCCATTTCCTATTTCTGGATGGCAGATTCCTCAAAGAAACATGGAAACTATGTAATCCACTTAAGTGAAAATTTCCAAAGATCACATGCAGCTCCAAAAAGGAAAACTTAAAAATGGTCGCCGGAAATCTCACTATCAAAACAATTTTCAAAATTGTTACTCAAAATTCCCTAAAAATCAAGGATTTTGCAAAAATGAGTATGCAACCAAAGCTACACCTAACGTATGCAGGTGAATCTAACTATGAATGTATTTAAGCTAATAAATTATCCAAACAATCCTTAACTGTATCTAAATGTAAAATTACACGTAACAGACTCTCCCCTCACTTAAAAATAGGTAAATTCCCTGAATTTACCGACGTAGAACCTATGCCTGCACCATAATGAAGCTTCGAAATTTTACAGGTATCACGATGATATCCAACAAACCTCAAACACAAAAGAAAGATCACCACGTACAACTACGGTAGTACCAAATAATTTAGAAAAGGATAAGCAGCCTAAAAGAATCGCAAAATAGAAGTCGAAAGGAAAAAGGGAAATTACAAAGGAATGTTAAAGATAGAATTCAGAAAAAGGACCGTGGTTTAGCAAAAGAGTCGGCTCATGAATCCAACAAAAGTTGACACTACAAAAGCACAAAAGAAACCGTCCTCAATCACCAATCACGTCCAAAAGAAAACAAAATGTAAACCAGGAATGAGATTCGCTTGTGAAACAAGAATCCGCATGCGCGAAAGGATACCACAACATAAATAAACACAAAACGTACAGCTGAAGGCAACCCGACAACATCAGCTACACATCGAAAACCTCAAAGGGGGTATCCAAAATAAATTTCAACAATCTAAGCTCGAACCCACACAAATAAAAAGAACAACAGCAAAACCAAAGAACAGAAGGAAGGGATAAATAGCTCTTACAATGAATGCCGCTCCGAAAAGGACATCAGAACATCCGTCGCTGCTGGGTGTAAAAGGCGCGCCGGTGGATGAACTGATCCAAGCCCAATTCGAGACACCGTCCACTGGAAAAACTATCTAACAAGAAGAAGAAAAAAAAAGCGAAACAGAATAGCAGGAAAGGGGGATGGAATCAAAAGCTCCAGAAAAGAATTGGGGACAACACAGAAGAAGGATGAGAAAGGATTAGTCCGATGTCACGTCAGTCAGTCGACGTAGGGTGGTATAAAGAAAAGCTAACTGAAAATTTCTAAGTGGGAAATAGCCGAAAAATTTTGAAGTCACCACAGAATACAGGTACCAGGCGCGGGACCCCGTAGAATACACCGCGATCATAGGTAACCATACTCCATGAAGACAGAATAAAAACCCTACACCCTACTAGTCAAGGAAAGTGTGCAGCCCAGGATCGACTACACACTGAAACACCATCCACAGTGACCAGATGGCAGAACACCGGAAATGAGACTGCAAAAATGTCTCACTCCTGTATGATGGAACGTCACTGTCCCACAAGGAGGGGGAAAGAACGAGATGACAAAGTTCCCCAACAGCGAGTCCTCCCTTCAAGCAGCCCAACCATCCACCCAAAGGTTCAACAAAAAACCCTTGGTCCCTAAAGCCTAACCTAACATTCAAAATCCTAATGCCAAACTCGAATGCAAAGTCCAATACTAAGTTTGTCTTCGTTACGACAATCCAACAGAATCTAGTTTTCTTCATCTGGCGGGTGTTGCTTTATGTCTTTGACATGCCATGTGCCGCGAAATGTCCCATCTTCATCTTGAAGCTCGTACGTAACAGGTGATAATTTCCTTCGTACAATCAAAGGCCCAATAAATTTTGGAGCGAGCTTTGCGGTGAAGTGTTTGGTGGCGTCGGACAACACAAAATTGCGTCGGTAAACTCTGTCGCCCACATTATATGTCACTTCTCTGCGTCGTAGGTCATATCGTTGTTTAGATCTGGCATGAGCATTCAAAAGTCTCTTATGTATATCTTGATGTAGCTTGTCTAACTCTTTAAGTTTATCAGATGTCTCACATTTATCTGTTTCAGCCTTTACACCTGATTTAAAATAATCACCCCTAGGAACATGTTCACGTGCAAAGTTGGCAAAGAATGGAGTCACTTTAGTGACTTCATGAACCGAGCTCCTGATAGCGCAGCCCACTTTAGGCAAAAGTTGTTCCCATTTCTTGTGGTTATCTGCAACATATGAAGCCAACATAGTTTTGATGACACGATTAACTCTTTCTACGAAGTTAGCTTGAGGATAATACGCAGGAGTGTAAATAATTTTCACATGGTAGCTGTCACATAACTGCATAAATTCTCGTGAACGGAACTGCACACCATTATCGCATACTAAGTACTGAGGACATCCAAAGAATAGAAAAACATTTTCCTCAACTAATCTGGTTACAGCGGCAGCTGTAGCTTGACGGAGTGGAAACAGTAGCACAAACTTGGTAAGTTGGTCTGAAATAACCAAAATGTAACTGTAGCCTCTGGATGATCTAGGTAAGGGACCACAGATATCTACTGCAATCATCTGCCAAGGTTTTGTGACATTCGGGCGCTGTCCCATAAGACCAGCTGGACGATTCTGTTCAGGTTTCATGGCAGCGCAGATCTTACACCTTCGAATGTAGTTGACTACATCGGATCGCATTTTCGGCCAGTAGAAGCGATTTTTCAGGCGTTCGTAGGTTTTGAAGATGCCTGCATGGCATGCCGTTAATGCGTCATGATGTTCATGGATGAGTTCCTGGCGTTTTTCTTTCGGCACAACTTCTTTCCATGTTTCGTTATTGTCTCTCAATCGCGGGTAGGTACACTTGAGATATTTATAGATTTTATTATCTTCGACTCGCCACTGTGGAAATTGCAATGGTTTTGACATAATTTTTGTTCTCAGATTCCGATACCAATGATCTCGAATGGGTGCTGGTTCTTCGATGGTTAACACCACATAATCCGATCTGGAAACAGGCTTTGACGACAAAAATTGCTTGAAATTATCGACCGGCTTCTTCCTTGTTTTAGAGCACCGGGTCCGGTCGCCTACCGTGCTCCTCGCTCGTTTCCCGAGCATCTCTTACAAGTGCGGCTGGTTACTCCTACTTGCCCGCATCCATAACAGTACATCCGTTTAGGAGCAGTACACTGCATGGCTCGATGTCCTGA
Source organism: Agriotes lineatus (assembly GCA_940337035.1). Lineage (NCBI taxonomy): Eukaryota > Metazoa > Arthropoda > Insecta > Coleoptera > Elateridae > Agriotes > Agriotes lineatus. Next base: position 55,373 of record CALNHX010007916.1, on the reverse strand, counting down.
CTTGGAACAATTCCAACAAGTAAGTGATGCAATAGCAGTTGGGGCTTCTGTAATTTTATTACTAGTATTCTCTCTGGCTAGGTGGTTCTGGGAAGTGTTTGTTGGAAGCTCCATTTCGCTGAAGTCAATCAGAGGCTTTTCTTCGACTGCACAAATCGGTGGCTTTCCAGCACGCTTGCAGTAAGCTAACTCTGGTTCAAGTAAGTATGAGTTAGGCGTAGGAGGTGCTTTAAAATTATTCGAAGCTATTTTGGCATCTTCTAAAGCCATACAAGTTTGAGTAAGTTCAGTGATAGTATAAACCGGGTGTAATGCTAATTGCATAGCATAGTACGGCTGTAAGTTCTTCTTAATTATTGCCAATCTTGTAGTTTCAGATGGAAGTTGAGGCAGCCTGCTGAATAAGTTGTCCATGGTTGCTATATAAACAACCACTTTTTCTGATGGGTGTTGTGTGCGGCTTCGAATTTCGTCCCAAAGGCGGATCTCGTAATCGTGAGGGAGAAAGTTTGCTTTCAACTTGCTAATCAAGTCGTCCCAATCGATGATAGTACGCTTCACTGCTCGGTACCATATCAGTGCGTCTCCAGTGAAAATTTCTACTGCTGACTGAAGCAATTGAGCTTTTGGAATTCCACGTGCTTCTCTTAGTTCTTCTACACGCACTAAGAAGCTTGTTAAACTGGACGATTCACCATCATAATGAATGTTCCACTTGCTGATGGGAATAAAGTTGCTGTACACAGGTCGAGAACACTCTGGATATTTCTTACTTTCAGCGGTAGGTATGTGTAAGTTTCCCGCTTGTCTATCTAAGCTTGTTGTAGGTCTTACAATCTCGCTCAGTTCCATGGACTTCAGTTTTTGCTGTAAGTTGCTGTCGTGATGGGAAACTTCAGCGTTACGCTCTGGCGTTGACTCATGGAAGCTCACTCGACGTTTCGATGGTTCAAATTGTGTTGGGAATATCGACATCTCATGATCAATGAGTTGCCCGATGGCAGTTGCATTTTCTTCTGCACCTGTAGTTGCCAAGGATGTGGTAACTGGAAGTAGTAAATTAGGCTCATCTAGAATAGATTGTTGTTGAGACTGAACTGTTGCTTGCTCATGTATAGTTTGTTCGTGGTAACCTGAATAAGCTTGATCGATAGCTATAGATAACTGACCTATTTTGGTAAACAGTGTTTGCTGATGCTGTTGTTGCATGTTGTTTTCGACATTAAGTCGACGTAAGCGACCTAAAACATGGTAAATTCTTGCCCTAATGCGTTGTACTTCATTATCTTTGTTATTGACATCAAAATGTTCTAATGCCTCTTGCAGTTCGTGAAGTTTTGTAGCACAAATCTTCAGTTCTTCATCAGGCTCGAAATAAAATCCTGTTGTCACGTCTAGCGTTCCTAACTGCTGTCTATGCATAGCGTCTCGGAAAATTGATCTCTTCTCGGTTACGTTCGAACCCACTGGACATCCACGAATTAGCAATTCATACGTTAGCTCGTCCGCCAATAATCTTCCAACATCCATTGTAATTGTCGTAACTAAACAATCCTATACCTATACTAAAAATACTAAACCTTACTAATAAGAGCACAAAAGAAAAACAAAAATAGCCCTTCAGTACTAATAATACTAATACCTACTAATATGCCCAAAAATTGTACCTAATCTAAACACACATTCCTAAATTCTAACAAAATTCCTCAAGATATGCAACAAAATGGCTATAATCCGATAATTACCGATACGACAAGGAACCAATCGATACTAATCAAATACTCTATACTGCACTAAATGCCAAACTACTTAACCAAAGGCTCCACGTCAGAGGCGCCAAATTTATTACATTTGCTACACATGGAATTTATTTGCACGTAAAAACAAAAATTATAAATACTTCACAGCAGGGTGGTACAGGAATCGTCTAGTCGTGTAGCAAACGTTTGCCAAGCTAGGTCCTGAGCAGGATGGGGTGGGTTGTCCGGAAGCGCCACTGGTTTGAGACGGTCCAAACCAGAAAACCTACAGGTGGCCGTGTAAATTCCTAAACCACTAGCTGTTTCCCAAAAACAAATAATAAAAGACAGAAAACACCAAGACTCGAAATAACCTAGTTATTTATTTACAGTTTGTACACCTTCGAAATTCTGTGTCATACTTGGAAAAGGCAACACAATTCTGTGATTAAATGGAATAGTTTGTAAATGTAATCTTAGTGGTATGTAATGTACAAGATTTTATATCAATAAAGTCGAAAAGGTAACTACGATAATCGCAATTCGTTCGAGTACCCGTGTATCAACTACGATAGTGACTTAAATATAATTAAAAACAGCGATACCGGAATGCGGGAGAATAGTAAGTTCTAAATCGCTTGATTAATTAGGTAAATACTCTATCTAGTCGCGAACCTCTTCGAATTGGTACCATTTCGCCTAGGGGAGTGCTAATACACATAACATGGTGTATTTACGGTGCTCATATTATGTTAAATGTTAAATTGATGCTCCCGGAGACCCTCGCCAATAATGGTTTAAATTTTGAACATTGACAAGTATCTGACACTCGAATGCGACCAAAGCAGTACTACCAAACGTAAAGATATTAAATGCATAAAATGACATTATCCTATTACACCAAAGTAATTGCACGTGATGTACAACGAAGCTATACAATATTTCGCATGTAAAACGACATGAATTTCGCTAGCATATACCTAGGTAAGTACAATACATAAAGTAAAGATCATAGTGCCATAACGAACGATAGTTTCAGTTCAATAAGCACCAAAAGGTAGATAACACTAGGTGTTGTAGATACCTGGATCGTGCACAGAAGGATCGCTACATCAACAGCTATGGGGGATAGCTATTAAGATGTCCACCAGCTTGAATAACCTCCAAAGAGTCAGGGCTTCATCTAACTTTGCAGGTGAGAAACGCAGTCGAGTGCAGTCACCATGGGGAGAAGCCTTGCATGCGAACTATCACATGTGCTGAGGGGCTCGGATTGGAACGGAATTGTTGCTCCAGGTGCCTTAGCCAAGTAACAACAATGCCACAGGCATAATAGATCCCGAAAAATTGGAGAACGATACAGCAAACCAGGACTAGGAGGCCAAACTAGGACGAGGAGGCCTAAATACGAGACGTTATCGAAAAATGTTCAACGGCAACCATAAATTAACATACCAGAGTTGTAATGCGGCCTCGAGTAAGTAAATTGCAGAAATATATATTTATCCCAATACAATCGGATTCATTTTAGCAATATAACACCCATTTCCTATTTCTGGATGGCAGATTCCTCAAAGAAACATGGAAACTATGTAATCCACTTAAGTGAAAATTTCCAAAGATCACATGCAGCTCCAAAAAGGAAAACTTAAAAATGGTCGCCGGAAATCTCACTATCAAAACAATTTTCAAAATTGTTACTCAAAATTCCCTAAAAATCAAGGATTTTGCAAAAATGAGTATGCAACCAAAGCTACACCTAACGTATGCAGGTGAATCTAACTATGAATGTATTTAAGCTAATAAATTATCCAAACAATCCTTAACTGTATCTAAATGTAAAATTACACGTAACAAACTAATTATTCCATTTCTAAACTATCATTAAACATTAAAAATATTTTCATTAATAATAGGATTATAAGCAATATCTAAACAAATTATTTAGAATAAATTGTTACATAATTAAAACATCTATAAAAGTACAGACCCTTGCGTATGAGATAACTATTACTGCAGTTTATTGCCCACCAAAACATAGGCTGACAAAAGAGCAACCAAGTATTCTTTTACACACTTAAGTAAATTTTGTTGTTAAAATAAACAAAAGCACATTGTAATTCGTAGAAAGTTGACAGCTATCGAATGGTGCTGGTGTAATTTCGGCACAATTAAAATTGACAAAAATATTCAACATTTGGTTCGAGTAACAAAAGTCACTCTTCAAATTGAATTTGCACATATTTGCAAGTGCACAAAAATTCGCGCTCATATTGTATGTGGTAGCATAACTCTTAAGGAACAAACTAAGCCTACGCTGAATGTTGCAGGACCTCTGCAACCTGAGTTAATCAGTTTCTCCGAAAACGTATTTTTTTTTTAAATTATTTATGCAAAAAATAATCAACATTTTTGCAAATTTCAATAACGTGTGCTTTCTTCTCAGCGAGTACTACGTTTTCTGAAAATGTCAACGTTATATAAGTTTTGTTTTTAAAGTTAAGGACAATTGAAGAATCGGCTATTTTTCGCGGTTTTTTGGCGATAACTTTTTTTCTAATAATCGATTTTGCCATCAAAAACTTGTTTTATTTGTTTTGTTAAGCTACATAAGCATGTATTTAAAAAAAAATTAAATTGCTTTTCTGCATTTTTGTATGCAAAAAACCGTTTTTTTTTTTCATTACTTTGACCGCAATTTTTAAGCACTTCTCCACTAATTCTGCTGTTACTTTGTATTTCATTGAATTCTACAAATTTTTTTCTATACAAATACATTTTCACTTTGCAGGTAGTATTTTTTTTTCAAGTAAATATCTAATTTGACTGGACTAATAATGGCGTTCTATAGAGGTTTCATCCGCATTAGCTTATTTTTAAAAAATTCACCGGGACCAGATATCGAACTTATGACCCTTAGATCAATAGTCAGAATGCTTAACCACTCAGCTACCAAACCCGACAGGGTATCATACCTATATCATAATCCAGAACACTACATGCCCTGTTACACGAGCAAAAGTACCATGGTTGCAATCGTACGTTTCTATTTTCGGGTTATTGTAAACAAACTTCCCAGTACTTTTAATAGCGATATTATCACAGAAAACAATTACATATTATGCCTATTGGTTGTGTTTTTTAAAACTACGTACACAGCTACAAACGTAAATATATTTCGTGTGATAATAAAGCGGATTCATTTCTGCCTTGTGGAACGCGCCTATAAAATACGTTTAAACAGACCCTTATTAGAAGGCGTGTCGAAGTTTTACTTGACGGTTGACAATGTTAACATAACGCACTGCCACGATATTACCTGTATTATTTATCGAACTTAACGGCTTTATATTTCATTTGCACCAAAAAAACACCAGTTATTTTGAGAGCTAGCTTATCTACTTAGAAATGGTTTCGGTAAGTCACGATTTGAGTTCCAAGACTGATATCACATAACACATAACCACATAATTTGTATGCCTTTTACAAGACGCTTTTATTATTGTTAAGAAGTGTTTGAGGATATTCAAACTAAAATGGAGAGAAGTACTAACAAATCCCTTGCGGTTTTGGCTGTACAAACTGGTACGAATATAAGCAGGTACAGTTGCGGCCAATAAAAAATGGGACAACTCTTGTAACAAATTTTTGTCAAATTCTAGCTGCTTGAACTTGTTTTATTAATATTTCAGATTGCAACATTGAATATTTGACATCTACCAACAATTCCAAATTAGAAATAATACGACAAAGTATGTCGCATATAAATGCAGCGACGAAAGGTGGAATAATCGCGAAAATAGACGCAACTGTCTCATTTTTTATTGGCCGCAACTGTACCTAAATAGCAAATCTAAAACTGAAAATTATTCTTTGTAAAGGATTTCGTATGGAACTTGATGGAAAGCCCGCGTACAAGGTATCGGTAGTTCAACAGCTGTATCCACATGATTTTGGACAACGAATTCAATATTGCCAATGGTTTATGGCAATTACCTGTTAGACTGCACATTTATGTTGGAACCAGCTTGCATCCGTAATAATATTTGACAACTGTTTATCGAACAATTACATGACGATGAGTTAAACGACGGATATTTTTAACAGGATGGAGCTACAGCTCACACAGCCAATAATGTAACCCTTAATTATCTAAGAGAATTTTGGACATTTGAAGAATAATGTACAGCTTAGAGAATCTAGATTGACCCTCAAGATAGGCCATGAAAGGCGCTGTGATCATATTTGATTTCACTGAATTGGCAATATGTGGAAAGAAGTAATTGTCAAACATACAAAGTTTGTTTATATTTTAAATGACAAGTAATCAGTAGCGGTGGGTAGAGGAATTTTGTTTGCGCAGTGACGAAAGTCATATGACAGATTCTTTGTGTTTTAAAGTGTGAAAATTGCTGTTGCGGTTGACTTTAGAGCAATGAACCAGCTTTTGTTCCGTTGCGACACTTATTTAGGAACACCCTGTATATTGAGAGTGGATCCATAAATGCGACATTTTTTAATTGGTCCGAATGGCAAATGGTCGTGCACAGTAGTATTTTTATTTAAAAATATCTAGGTACGACGATAAATTGTAACGCCCCGTTGTATTATTTTTTTGGCGTTCCTATAATGAATTACGCATCTTCATTTCCTGAGCGATGCAGTCAGAGAAATATCGAATTTCGAATGCGCGAACCTTGCGATAAGCACGCAGGTAGCCAAATTGTGGGAGACGGGCATTTTTCTCTGCCTAACATTCGAGTCGAAAGGTCATCTTTAGAAGTTTCCCCTCGTGGCCCACTGGTATCTGTTTTCACGTGAATACCCACCTCAAGTAGGCCGTGTATTTTGGCGATAGCAGGAGATTTTCTACCTCTTGTACGACCGTAAATTTTAGCCGCACACGTACGTTTTGGCCCGTTATCGATCTTTCGGTAAGCACATGTCGTACGTTAGCGTGCTGCACTAATTAAATTGGAAGTTAGGCTTTTATTGCTGCTCTATTATTGCTGCGCCTGCACGCTTCTGGACAACGCTGCAGTTTAAATGACGCCGTGAAACATTTCCGCACGCTGAATTTGCGCTGGAGGCTTTGGCGCCGTCCAACGAGCTGCGTTACCATCTGGAGGAGACCGGTGTTGACGGTAAGTGCATTCTCTTTTTTTATAACTTTCATTGGACTTGCTTGTTGACTGAACAGACTGTTCCGCCTGCAGTAATCTATGCGATGATCCATAAACAACTGCCTTTGGTTACCAATCACGCGCGGATAATCTATTAGCTAATCTTAAAAAGCGATCTACCGAAATCACGCACAGAGCATATACAGGTTGCTGTGTGGTTCTTGTGCTCGACTTCGATCGCAGAGTATCTCGATTCAAATGAAGTATTTTAAAAGTTTTATTATAACCAGTGATGAGGCTGTTTTTGTCAGCGCAGCCGCTAAGATGTTTGCATGGCATCCTAAATTTAAATATTTTGTTTTCCCAAATATGATATAGCTGACATAATAATTTTGGGGTTGCCACCAATTACAATTTGTTACTAATTTTGCTGCTGTAGTGCGGCAGGTTTTACTTTTTTTTTCGTATAAGGGAAAACCTTTATAGGCACTGGGATCTGGTGTCTTGCACCAGCACCAGTAGTGCCGGATGCTTACCGGCTAAAAACCCCTATGTCTTCAGACCAAAGTTCGGAACCGCTTAATTGCATAGCATCGAAACAGTGGACTGTCTGCCTTTATCTTGTTACTCCCTTGCTTGCCTTTTTCTTTCCTCTGCTTCTTTCTTTCGCATTACATTTTTAATGTATGTGTGTATCAATTGCCATGTCTCTTTTCTTGATGTCATTTTTTCGACTAAGTTTGCTACGCTCAATCTTTCCCCCAATCTTATCTCCATATCGATTCTAGGAATTTCCCATCTTTGGCACTCGAATAAGGTGTGACTGGTCGTGTCTACGTTGCCACAGTACATACACAAGTCATTTTCGTCTTTACCTATCCGATTGCTATATGTCTTGTACGAGCCGTGACCCGTTAACGCCTGCGTAAGGTAATAGTCCAGGTTTCTGTGTTTACACTCCATCCACCTGGTAATGTTCGGGATGAGTTCCTTTGTCCACTGGGCAACCGCGACTGCCTGTTCCCATTCCTCTTGCCGCGTCCTCAATGAGGTATCCCTTTCTTCTTTTTTGGCTTCTTTTGTTGACCCGTCCGCCCTTTCATATAGTCTCATCCTCTCATCCACCATTTTTTCTATGGGAACAGTCCCTGTGATTACTGTAAGGGCCTTCCCGGACACTGTTCGATAAGCACTGGCTACACGTAATAGCATTTTTCTTTAAACTCTAATTAACATGTTTCTGTAAAGTGCCACCCTGACCACTCCGTGCCAGATAGGTGCACCGTACAAGATGGTGGATTGCACTACCGCACTTATCACCTCTATTTTTCTACTTCTCGGGCCTCCTATGTTTGGAATTATTCTAGCCAGCGGCCTTCCCCCGGCTCCGCTTTCTGCACCGTGTTCCTTATATGTTCGCACCACCATCCTCTTTCGCTGATGATGATTCCCAAGTAGCGAACCGATTTTCTGGGCCTGACAATAACCCCCATGTTGTCAAAAACGATGCCTTTTTTGTTCCTAGGCCCTTTGATGGCGACTGCCTCAGTTTTGTTGGGCGCCAACTCCAATTGCTTTTGCCGCATCCAATTTTCCGTTATCCCTAAGGCATCGTTTGCTCTTCTCATTAGGGTGTCTGTTGTGTCAGCAACTACCACTAAGGCCAGGTTGTCTGCAAAACCAAAGGCTCGTACTCCATCTGGCCACTCCTGTCTCAGGATACCATCAACACGATATTCCACAGAGTGGGACCGAGCACAGATCCCTGGGGAACTCCTGCTGTCACTTCTAGTTCTTCGTCCTTCGAAAGTTGCAGCTTTCTGTCCTTTAGGTAGCTTCCTATGATCTCCTGTAAGTACTGAGATATTTACCTACGCTGGAGCTCTTCCATTATTGCCTGCCTTGATATGGTGTTAAAGGCGTTTTTGACGTCTAAGGTGATGAGCGTTCTCCATTTCGTGCTAGCCCTTGCAGCCTGCAAGACTTCATTTACCGCATGTAGAGCCTTTGCGGAAACCATACTGATGGTTGGATATTCCACCTCCTGTTTCCTCTATTTCTATCTTTAGTCTCGCCTTTATTAGGCTCTCGTAAAGCTTGCTTATGGTGTTCAGTAGACATAGTGGTCTAAATTTCCGTTTCTCGGTGTTTCCCTTCGGGATCAGAACCAGTCTTTCGTCTTCCACTGTTTTGGGAAGTCGCGCACTTCAAGTAACGTGTTCATTACTCTTAGAAGCCATTGGGGTTCTATTTTAAACGTTAGCTTTAGTGCTTCAACCGGTATTTGGTCTATGCCAGGGGCTCTCCCCGATTTCAGCTTCTGTATGCCTTGTTCTAGTTCTTCTTCAGTAAACAATGCTACGTTTTCTCTTCTCCACCTCCTCTGGCGTATGTCTCGTCGTCTTGGGAACAATTCCCTCGCTATTTATTTTCTCTCTTACATCGTCATCTCGTAAGGTACATAGGCTTTGAACTTCTTCATGACGATTTGGTAACCTTGTCCCCATACGTCTTCGTTGACGTTGTCGCATAGCTCGTCCCAGTGTCTCTTTTTTGTTATATTTATTAAGTACTGCAGTTCGTTTTTTTCCTTTTGTACTCTTGTCTATATAGTTCTCGTTCTTCTGCTGTACATCTACTATCTCTTGACATTCTGGTAGATATCCTTCGAGCTCTGTGGCATTCGCCTCTTTTTAGCGCAATTTCTTCGTTCCACCAATAAGGCATTTTCCGGTGTTCTGTTCTCCCTGTCTGTATGCTACCTTTGTATGCCTCTTTCATTATCTGGACATATTGCTCTATCGACGCATCTGCTCCATCCTTTCTCTCCAGGCTCCATGTGAGCGTTTCTTTAAACGTCTCCCAGTCTACTGTTATCACTGTTTGCCCCGGCTTTCCGGCCACCACTTGATCCCTCATTTCAAAGTATATATATATATATATATATATATCGATGCTCTGTGATGGTTTCCTCTTCCATCACCTTCCTTGGATTTTTCTTCCTACCCCTTGTGTGGAGCAGGTCATGTCAATGTACGACTCACTGAGTCCCCTGACAAACGTAGGGCTAGTTCCAGTGTTGTGTACAATCATGTTTGCCGTTGCTAGCCATTCGCAAAACTACTGTCCTCTTTGGTCGGAGACTGGCGATCCCTATTCGGCCTCTTTGGCGTTTATGTCGCCTATTACAATGCACTCCTTGTTGGCGCTATTGCAGCGTCCCATGATTTTGTCTACTTTCCTCTTGTACTCTTCCAATGGGATATTTGGCGAAATGTAGCAACAGAAGATATCGCATTTTTCTAGGTTTATGATTATATATTTCCTCTTTGGTTCCACTTTTTTACTTCTATCTTGCGGTTTCTGAAGTAAACAGCTACGCTTTCCTCCTTGTCTTTTATCCATCCGCGTCCGTCCGATATTTTCTTGTTTGGTTCCCCCACCACCATGATATCTATGTTATGCTCTGCAGCAAAAGCGACGTCGTCCATTTTTGGGGCGACCTTTCTTTGGCTTTCGCCAATGCTTGCTTGAATTTGTCGCACCTTGACGTTCCTGCGCAGTGTCCTTTTATATCACATATTGGGCAATATTTTTCATTTTGGCATTCATGAGCCTTATGTTCTTCTTGTCCACAACCATGGCATAGTCTACTTCTGTCTACCCCATTGCAGTGTCTTGCATCGTGCCCATAGTTCCAGCATGCAAAACATTTTTTGATTTCTAGCCTTTCTTCTATTTTGCATGTACTTATGCCTATTCTCATCTTTCGCTTCTCCAACAGTTTCCGTGCTTGGCTGTTGGTTGTCTGGCCTTTGTCCCCCAGAGATAGGCCTTAGTTTTCCTGCAGTAATGGTACCTGTTCTCTCATCTTCCTGCAGCAGTTCTCTGATAGCAGCGTCTACTTCCTCCTTTGTGGTAAGGCTGTCCATACCCTTTACGTGTAGGGTTACGATATCCGCCTTCTTTGTATTTACCGTTACTGTCTTCATTTCTTCTCTGATAGAGCGTTTAAATGCTTCTCCAGCCCCTTTCTCCGTCACCAACAATAGCTTTCCGTCTCTTGGTTTTCGACAGACCTGATCTTTTTGTTGTCCGGGTTGTCTTTCATAGCTTGTCTCACTCCTCTCAGCAAGCCTGCGTAGCTCTTGTCTCTTTTGTTGTAATATTACAACAGGTTTTAACTGGAATTAAAAATTTTTATTGCTACTTCTGGGCATTATGGAGCCTCCCGCACCTATAATAATTCTTAATATTTGTGACACCTCTTAGTGACAATTAAATCTACTATTATTGCTACTGGTATTTTTTTGTTTTGTTTCTCTGTTATATAACCCTTCATAAACCTACTAGTTTTTTAAGTTTAGGATTGTGAAGTGAATTGTTAGCTTGTTACGGTATTAAAAGAACTTTACGACACCCACCCAAGGTGAGCATTGCACCACGGAATCAGTCCTGAAAAACTGGCACACTTGCCCCGAGATCGGCTCAAAATAGGCTAAAGGCCACGGCTGGAATGCTCAGGGAGTCGGGCGTGAGTCACAAGATACGTTCTGGGCAAGCGTGTTGCGGCATATATATATATAGGGTATGTCAGAATTATGAGGGCGCCACCAAGCCTGTCTTAATCCGACTAACCGGGCCTGGACGGTTAGACGGGAGCGAAGCACGCAAAATACTCCGTCGATAGGATTACTCAAGAGTTGCAAGGTCAAATAACAATTTCGAGATTGCCTTATGCAAAGATTGTAATTAGGTGCCAATCCGACCGCGACTACGCAGCTGTCTCACCCACCTGTACGCTCAAAGCTCCCTCGTCCCGTCGCACAATAATCAGTACACTGAAGGGGGCGCTTATCTGAAACAGAACATGCACAAGTCGAAACAAAACAATAGTTCCCTTAACTAACAAATCATGTATTGAATCACGGTTACAGTGGGGCAGCAGAGTGCGTCGCCCTATATCTATGAATAGATTATATCTAAGAAAACACCAGCTGGCGCGCGCTCTAAACCTAGCGACAGATGTTGAACAGTAATGAACAAAGTAGCACTTGTAACATAGACAGTCTGTAATTTGGAATGAATGTACAAATATGCGGGCGCGACGCCTCATGCAACAAACAGTAATGCAAGCCCTTGTAAAATAGACAGTCTGTAATTCGAAATGAACGCACAAATATGACGACAGTGCCTGTAGGCACAAGAGATGTGACGGGCTCGCTCGCGGCGTCCCAATACAGCTCGTACGCGGGGCTTAATGCTCTCCGCGGGACAGGTACACTCGCGTTCACAGCGGTAATCAGTTCAAAGACACATACCTTAATATGTAGGCGGTTGGGGAGCCTGGTACAGTTGAGTTGCGACAGGCTGCAGTCTTAGGTGGCACTTTCGTTCTGCGGGACAGATCCTCGAAGGTCGAGATGAAGGGGCACGATCCCTTACTTACGGGAGCAGGAACTGGGCTCAAGATGCACCCACGCTACGCCGAAACAATTCGAAACTCGCACAACCACAACACCTCTCGAAGCTGAAACAATTCTCGCAGCGCTCGCTGCCACAGCTCGAGACGGGCAACGGAAAAGAGGGCCTCCACGGCAACAATACTAAAAGGACAGCGGCAGGCGTCCTCGGGCACCTAAGGGGCCGAAGGACGCCGCCTGGGTAACACAACCACCAAACGTACGCTTTCTGCAACGGGCTGCGATCAACTGCCCAGAGGGAAGCGCTGCCACATGTCACCTCGGTCGCGTCCCCACGTGACTATACCTCGGCAGCCAATCGTGAGGCGATAAGATGAAACAAATTAGTGCCGGCGACAATAGTAGCACGCCGCAACGGCGTGTTTTCTAGAAGATTCGGAAATCTTGCGAGCGATAACGCTCGGCTGCCAAAGCGCCATCAGAGGGGCGCTCCAACCGACGAGAAATACTGCGTTTGGGGCCAAATATGTGCAAAATCATGATTCTGGAATTAGGCGATGGAGCCAAATAAGGAACTAAAAGGGTTTAGCATACGGGCACGCTGCCCTAAAGCCTAGGTGGCTATTTAAAATACCAAAATGACCTGACAAGCTAGACTTCGTTTTTTTGTAATGAATAACTACTGGCATCCTATTGTGTTCAATTAGTATACAGAGTTCAGCAACGATGCGGGGGTGGAAGATATTTCTAAAGCTATGAGAGATACATAAATATTACGGAGTGACTAATTGTACACATAGTTTGTACGACTAGCCTGGACGCTAGTCGTACACCCCATGTGTATGACTAGCCTGCCCGTTGTAATCGTACACACAGTATGTACGACTAACCTGGATGCTAGTCATACACACAATATATACGAATAGCCAGTGCGCTACTAGTGCATACAGTACAGCAAATACGATTAGTGTGAGGGCTATTTATACACGCAGTATGTATATACAATTAATCCGCGCGCGCTAATTGTTAATCGCATACACATCAACAGAAGTCAATAGAGAAACTAATAACTTATTATTGAAACGTTTGCAAAGATGTAAAATATGATCAACATGACGTGGAAATAAAATAAAGATCTAAATGAAATATTCTTTTTATTCATTTTTAAACTCTAAAATATTAGGAACTACACACATTACAGAACCAATGGTCTCTGGGCTTTCATATAATGTTAGCACACTTTTTGTGACATCGAGAATAGCACGAGGCAGAAAAAATTGCAGTAGTTCACTTTGCACATTGCTACAAATTCGGCAACAAAAACTTTTGTTCTTTTTTGCAACTGCCAAGATCAAGAGTAAACTGGAATAAGCTGCAGTCGAAAAATTTTCTTGAACTAAAGATACATTCGCCTCATTTTAAAAAATTTCGGACTTAATTTTGAATCAACTGGCAAAAGAGCAGTATCATACTGCACGATGGGTTCTTTTTTGTTCTCCAAGGGATTTACAGCTGAATGCTTTTGGTACAGTAGAAGATTGCCTTTTTCGTTTTACTCCAATAGCTGTTAACAGGTAGCCTTTGGGGCGCCCACAACGAACCATTTTTGGTGGAAGTTTCGTAGCTTTCAGTTCAACAAAGATTGCTTTATTCAAATTGGTTTTATTTGAATGATCAGTATTTGTTTTTGGTAGAGGAGGTTCTTCAGTTCTTTGTGCGGAGGAACCAGATATAATAACATATTTTTCACTTTGGTTTTGGGTATGATCAACTTTTTCATCTCAAATATTAACATCAGATCCAACTTCAAGACTTTGGGTATCAACAGCATCCCTAGTGGAACCATTAAGGTGGCTAATACAGTTTTAGTTTTCGGAAATCGGTTCTTCCAATCCACATTATTCCATTTCAGTCTCGCGAATGTCGTCTGTCTCATTTTATTCAATGACTGCAATCTCTTCTGTTATCTCGCAGATTAGCACTTCTTTATTACTTTCGTAGAAAATTAGAAGTCGCCTGACTTTATTCATTTTTTTGTTCATATTTTTTAGTACCAAACTCAAACAAAACAACAGCAAGCCTGTAACATATTTTGCTGCTTCTGAATATTTTTTGTTAGCGCTGATTACCGCAGATGAGGGAGGTGTAAAATCCAAAATTCTCACTTGTTGGCATGGCTCACTTGCATATAATTCTTCTATTTTACCAGTAGCTCTGTGGTTCATCAAATACTCCCCTTCTTCCAACGATCAGGCACTAAAGTTTCGTCATAAACATTCACATTCATTTTTTCCCTTAAGGCGAAAATGTGACAGCACGGCAGCTCCATTTGATTGAAAAAAAACTACATTCACAATTGTTCATCTTGACTCTTATGATCTGATTTTTTGTTTTTTTAATGTGTGCTTCATTCTAGACGAATTCAAGATTTTCTTTAATTTTATATTTCCTCATGGATGAAAATTGCTGGATCAATGTTTCTAAGCAAAATGTATCGTGCTCGAAATCAATTATTTCACTTTTGAGAAGTAAGTGATAGACCTCCTTGTCTTGTTCTATTCGCAACTATGATAATACCTTCTTGGAATCTGTAAAAAACTGATCCAAATAAGATAATTTCTTAATACCTGTTTTCAGTTTTGGTTAATGTTTTCTAATCTATTCGTCGTTCTGTTTCGAAATCTTAGGCAATGAAGACGATAGGCATCAACCCATTGTTCTTTTATATTCTTTCATAATACGCTTTGACTTTAGGAAAATTTATATTAATCAAGCTCTTGTTCACTATGGTAGTAGGCAATTTTCAGCATGAAGGTCAAATATTGCTCTCTTTGAGCAGATGAAATTTTTATTTTTTTCCGTAGTAATTTCCCTTCTAAACAATCTCAGGATATAATACAAGCACAACAGCAATGTGGTATCTGGAAATTTTTGCTTGAAAATGTGACGTTATTTCATGTCTTTGTCAGTTTTTGTATTTTTCCAGTTGTTGTTTTCGTTTTTGAATAATTGTATCACTTTAACCAAAGTATCGTCGTCCTCATCAGCTAACAAAAAGAGCACACTATTTCACTATGTAGTAGATATAATGGCATTCTCCAATTATTGAGTTTGAATGTACCATCGCACAAATGTATTTCCGGGAATGATCTGAACATTTGTTTCATACCTTTGTCTTGATAGTAAATTGCTATCAGGTTTTTGTCACTATTTCGAAGAATCTTCACTGACTCACCTTCATGAATGAGTTTTGGAATAATTTGTCTAATTTGTTTGTATTTAGTGGTACTTTAGCAATAAACTTCAACTTTCTGTTATCTTGTAATGTTACAACTTTGTTAGTTTTTGACATAATGTAACTTTGTGCATCTTTAGAGTTAGCTTTCATTTGCATTAGGTGCATTATTTCTTCTTTGTCATTTTTATCTAGTTTGCGATTTCTGGCCATACATTTGTAATTTCAAGTCTATGATTGTGCTTATTGCTAATATCCGTGATACACAATTGACAATTGACGTTGATGTTAATTTTGATCTACGGTGGACAATTATCCCGTAATGTTTTATGTCTTGTCTGGCCTTTCAATCCACTTTTAAATGTTTTTCCTCCTTTGACACATGTATAATTAATTTTTTCGACGACTGACATCGAAAGTAGATTTTTCTCACTGTCATTTGACAACAGAAAGTTGAAATTTGCCGCTGAGCGTGCGTTTTCATCACTTTGCCGCTCGCCGAGCGTTTTGGGTTTCCGCGTGAACAAAATAGGTAGCTAAGTTCGAATGTTTCCTTGACAACGCCCGTCATTTGTGGAAATAATCGCGTCACATGTCATAGACTGCGCCAGTAATGTTAACTTGATTGACAATAAATTTTTGCGATAAAATGAAATTTGATATTTTCCTTTAATAATATGCTTAGTCGTCGAAAAACTAGTATGTATATTTCGAGCTAAAAGTGCGCTTGCCGCTTTTGCATGATTGCTGGTTTCGACTTCGCCTCAACCAGCAATATTCATGCGCAAGCGGCAAGAATGCACTTTCAGCTCTTAACATACAATATACTATTATAGTATCGTACGTTATCACTACTGCTTTTTTTTTCTTTCTTTCTCACCTCAGAAATTATGAGACCATTTTTTTAATAAAAATATATAAAATGCCTGTCTTCATCTTCTTTTAAACTGAGCTGTCAATCCTCATAACTTTCGAAAGTATTGCCGACTGATAACATTTTGTATTTCGATGAACTAGGCACACTGACGATGTGAGACGAGACGAATTTTGAGATTCCTGATGTAGTTACATCACATTTCTGTAGACAACAATATTTTAATATCTAATAATAGTTGAATAATGAAATTATAATTAGGGCGAACCTTGATATTGGGCTTCTATAAATTTTAGCCAGACGAAATAATCACGTGGACAAATTAGCACTATGACGAAGCGAGGTGCGGCAAATTTTGAGGTACGTGTTTTTAACATATCTACAAACAACGGTAGGGTTAGAAGTTAGAAATGTTGCACTTGTATTACAGTACCTATTGAACAATAATTATTAGATTTAGATACCTACCTTGATAATGATGGTGAAACTGCATAGGGACTATAGCAGGACATTTTTAACTTTTACACAGTCAACTAACTGGTACTCATTATATGTAAACAGCTCTAATTTATTAGCGAGCGACGAGCTAGTGTGTGTTCGATTAAAACGGACAGGCTAGCCGTACACATCGGGTGTACGACTAGCGTCCACGCTAATCATACATACTGTGTGTACGATTAGTCACTCCGTAAATATTATGTAGGTATATAAAAGCTGTAGGCACAAATGTGGTGCGCATTACTAAAATAATTTTGACTATTCAAGTCTTTATTAAAGAAATATCAGCGAATATATCTTCCTGGAAGGTATTCAAGTGACTATTTTAAACAAATTCAGTTTTTATTAGGAAAAATCAATTTTAGCTTTCGGTTTACTATAGCACTTGTGTAGTTTTTTGCTAGATTTACTGAAAACTAATTTGAAATAGTTATTTTCATATTAAGCGTCGAAAGCAGCAAATATCGTGCCAGTGTTGATTAGACAACCGAGCGCATAGCGAATCCCAAGTGGATCTAAACCACGAGCACACATATTTGCACTTTCTAACGAGTTATGAACACTATTTTTTAGACCACCATAGCAACAAATAAAGCAAAAGCGTCTGGATTACTTGAATAACTTTGTGCCATTACGATATAATATCGTGATAGTGTATGAAATTGTCAATTTTCTGTAGTAAGTTGTTGCCGCGATAATGTTAATTTTATATGCGGTAGTGTAAATGTCCCATCCTTAACCTTTTTTTTTTACTAATTTTTGGTAAGTACACTTCTAGACAAAGAGGATTTTTGAAAGTACACTCATGAAATTTTGGAAATCAAAGGGCACTTTGTGTTTTTATGTTTACCAACAGACTATATGTAAAGTATGATCAAAAATTATTTTCATTTAGTAAGGCTATAGAATCTTTCATAATGTATGAATGTAACTATGTTTATACCAGGTAGTAAGAGAGAAGGAGACCTATTGCCATGCTATAGAACCTGCCATGATATTTACGGTTCTTTAATAGTACAGTATCTACCACTCGCAGAGCTGGTGTTTTACGCCGGGTCCTCGATCCTCCACGTGATCGTGGTATACGACCGTTGGAGCAAATCAAAACGTAAAGCAGACTTAAAAAATCCCCCACCATACCCCAACTGACCCGGCTTGGAACATTTGCACCGAGAGTGGCAGAATACGGCACTACTAAAGAGCCGCAAATATCAACTCAGATTTTGGCAAGCGGCCAGCATGACGGTCGGTGTCATTCCCTCTTACTTCATGGTTTATACTTAAATGTCAAACTTGACATTTGATTTCTAAGTGAATTATAGTTGCATTCATAAATTAGGAAGTATTCCATAGCCATGCTAGATAAACTCTATTTTGTAACCGCCGCCTGGCCCTTATTCAAGTTATATGCCGAGGTTATGAGCTAGCTAGGGCTGTGTTCCCATCGTTTATTCGTGTTGTCTGTGCATATCTGTTTGCCCTAGGTTTTGAACTGACTAATAGAAAATTATCTCGCTATCACCATATCTCCACTTTTTATACGTATTATACTTTACATTCTACACAAAAGGCAAGAAAATGTCATTACAAATTTTTATTAGGCAATCCAATACTTACATTTGGTAGTCAATTAATGATAAATCAACATAAAGGTTCATTCAAAAGAAAAACCATGTACTTAGTAAAATGCATATATTTAAATAAATTATCAAAGCTGTGGCGTAAATCGTAGGTTAAGTGTTAAGATTATATTTCTTCGTGCTCATACGTTTTAAAAGACGTAAATCGTTACAAAAGTTGTAATAAGTTCTGCCAAATTACAAACAATTATTTTTAAAAACACAGACATGGCGAATTTTTTAATATCAACTAGAAAAAATCAATTACACGTTGACAATGTTCTTAAAAATTCCACCAATAAACATCTTGTATGGTGTATTCTACTTATAAACACGTTTTTGAATAATTTGGACAGACCTGCGACTGATTCTTGTCCTGGCTGCTATTTTACGCTGAGATAAATGAGTCCCCGGTTGATTTTCCTGTGATAACGACAATTCGCCTACGATTTGTGAATTTTCATGATTTGTTGCAGTTACAGATCTTCCGCTTCCGGGTTTTCTGTAAACAGATCCGGTTTCTACAAGCCGTCGAATAGCACGATTTATGCTAGAAGGTTGCCATTTCTTCCCTGGAAACTCTCTCGCAATTCTTTTTCCACGCCAATGTTTTTCTCGATAACACATTGCAATTACCGCTAAGTCAGACTTCGTTAAATGAGGTGCCATTATTAAAAGAGAAAGTAATTTAATTAGCACAAAGTGTCGCTAAACTAATTGCGAAGTAACAACTAACTGAAAAATGTCACTCACACCTTCATTTGTTTTAACAAAAGGTTGCTTCGATTTAAGTTGCTTATTAAATTATCAACGTGTAATTGATTTTTTCTAGTTGATATTAAAAAATTCGCTATTCCTTTGTTTTTTAAAATAATTGTTTGTAATTTGGCAGGAATAATTTTCAATCCATTGTCTCTTGAAAAGCAAAAACTGAAATCGCTATGTTAAAGCGTTCCGGAGATGTGAGGACTTAAACAGGATTCGTTTTTTTCTAGCCACCCGGTATAGTGAGAAAATAATGCCCTTTTCTCATGCTAACTGTAGGTTCTAAAGCAGAAAAGCCAGAGCTTTCATTAACCAAGTCAACCATAAACTCATACTTAAAATACACTTTACTCCTTATTTCTTCACCAGTGAAAGTGCTAATGTTTCGATGGTACGCGGCTGTCATTAGGGCCGTAGTAAAGTTTAAGTGATCAAATACAACACTGCGATTAATTATTGTTTTGAATATCGACTCGTTAAAGCGGCTCGACAATATTTTTCTCGCACCTGGGTTGATGTATATGGGAAAATTGAGATCAGCAAATTCGTCAATCGTGTTTGTAAAGTGCTCATAACCAGAATTCGTCAAAACGCTGATTAGTTTGCTCTAGGAAACGCTGTAGATGTGCATGCTATAAAATAAGTAACAAAAAACCAGCCAACGCAAGGAATCCATTTTAAGAATTACGTAGTCAGCCGACTTATTAAGCGTAAACGCCAAAATTAAAATAAAGCTTCTATAAAAATTTAAAGTAGTGAACTGTCTCTCGCGTAGTGATGCGTACCAACATAAAATTATTGTTAGCGTCAATATAATAATTATAAGAGTCCAACTTGTTCGATCAAACACAGATAATATTCCCTTGGTACCGCTTACACTGTCGGATTTGGGGGCAATTCAAATCATGTTCTCCCTAGAGAAATATTCGCTGACGTCGTAACTTTCGTATAGATGCTCATATCTGGTTACCTAAGGAAAGATGTATATATCCTTGCTGTGTTTATACTATATTAGAGACCTTTCGTCGTTCACATGTTTAAAAGAAATATTTGTTTTTAGATTTTCACTTACTAATTTCAAGGACTTTGTAATTTTTACATAAATCGGTTGACTCCTTTGGCTATTTTCGTTTATAGCCACCCAAGAACTAACGACTTGAGTATTGCATCCAACCATTTTCCGTGTCATGAAAAACTTTATGTGAGGTTAGTTACTACACTTCAATGCAGATTTTAATACTACTTTTCTTCCACATTTACTTTCTTCTTGGAATGGATCAGCAGTATGCAACCATACGAACCCGTTTTCACAAATAACTAAAATTACATTGTTTATTTTCAAATTCTATAGTATAGCAAAGGTCTCCTCCAAACGTGTGTTTTTTGACATAACAATAACAAACTTGCCCCGAGAAGTTTCACTTTCATTCCAAAGTGATAGATTATTCATTCGGTTCAATGAATTATTCAAGAGGCGGCAGAAATGAAGACCTTAACGAGAATTGCTGCGAAAACAAGACCCGACCTCATAAAAAGCGCCGAAATACGGGACCAATGCAATATAATAATAATAATAATTATTATTATTATTATTATTATTTATTGTGCCAATTACAGAACAGTAATTCCATTTACAATTGAGACATTAATAAACTCACTGAAATGCAAAAATAAACATACCTAATTTTACAAAAACCTAATGTGACGGAAATTGAAAATTGAAAAATTGAACCACTAAAAAGAGAAGTCTACCAATTATGAATGTACATTCATGTTGGGGAGGACTGCGAACGTACATAGACATATAATATACACAATAAATAATTTATAGTTCTCTATACGCCACCGATTTAATCATATTCCGTTTCATATGAAAAATATCAATATGGGATGATATTCTGTTTGCCACAGAGCACATTCTATACAAAGGAGAACTGATTGAACTATTAGATACAGGAGTAGGTAAATAAAAGACTTCACTACTACGTCTGATTACAGCTGGAACACGGAGGGGAATTCGTGCCAACATAGTAGGATTGATTTCAAGTCCATTGAGTATTTTATATATTTGAAATAATGAAGCTACCTGTCGACGTTTATAGAGTGAATGCTTTTTATATAAGTTCAAAAGATTAATATATGGTTCAAATTTAGGATATACGCCGGTTGCTCTAAAATGAATGTACCGCATAAAACGTTTTTGAATTTTTTCAATCATGTTATTAAATTTGGAGTAAAAAGGACTCCACACTACAGAAGCATACTCCAATACAGGAAGTAAAAACGCAGAGTATAATCGCCATAGCACTGAAACAGTTTTAAAATCTTTAGTATTTCTTACAAGAAAACCGTACACTCGATATGCCTTTTGAACCATTGACTCAATATGTTTATGAAATGTTAGTTTGCAATCAAATACAACTCCCAAGTCAAGCTTTTGATCAACTTTGCCAATTTCTTGACCGTTAATTTTATACTGATGTACTATTGGTGTTTTCCTTCTAGTAAAAGTGAGACTGGTGCATTTTTGAATATTTAAACGTAAATTATTTTTCTGGCACCAATGGTAAACCTCATTTAAAACATTTTGTAATTGAAAGCAATCATTTAATGACGTTACCTCTTTATAGATCTTAAGATCATCTGCAAACATTAAGGTATTACAATTATCCTTCGGAATACATAAAATATCATTCACAAAGATAAGAAAAAATGGAGGCCCCAGGTTAGTACCTTGAGGTACTCCACATTTAACATTAAATTCAATAGAACTTTCCAATTCATAAGTTACAAATTGAGATCGACCTGCAAGGTACGAACGAAGAAATTCAATTAAATTGCTGTGAAAACCAAATAGTTCAAATTTCTTTAACAATATGTTATGATCCACTAGGTCAAAGGCCTTAGAGAAATCAGTAAAGATAACGTCAACTTGGGATTTGATTTTGATTATTTCGGAGACATCCTGAGTGAATTGAATTAAATTGGAAGTTGTAGACCTAGCCGGTAAAAAGCCATGTTGATCTAATGAAATTTTAGGTTGCACAAACTGTAATATCTTTTTATACAATATGGTTTCGAAGATTTTAGCAAATGAATTTATTATAGTCACTGGTCTATAATTACAAATATCCGATTTATCGCCTGCTTTATAAATGGGACAAATTTTACCAATTTTCCATTTATTTGGAAAAATTTTAGTTTTTAAGCTTAAGTTAAATATGTGTTGAAGAGGTAGTAATAGATATTCAGCACAGCCTTTGATTATATAAATAGGTATATTATCATGTCCACAGGATGTTTTACTTTTAATCGAAGTGATTGCGTCTTGAATTTCTTCAGTGTTGATGGATTCTATGTTTAAAGTATCGCTAGAAGCTTTTATAAAGGCATGATCAAGATTATCAGCATTATTTGATGCAGAGTGTTGAACTGATGAAAAATAACTTGCAAATGCATTGGCAATCTCTGAGTTCTTACCAAACGATTTGCCCTCGTATTTAAATAATACATGCTGCTGATTGCTGCGTTTTTTATTACTGATATATTTATACAACGATTTTGGGTTTGTAATTAGAGAATCTTGAATTTGGGTGATATACTCCCGATAAGCTTGTTTTATGTCTATTTTAATCTTTCGTCGTAAGTAATTATAATTGTCAAACTGTTCTTGATCTTTCGTTTTATTGAACTTTACTCTAAATTTGTATTTCTTTTTAATATTACGTATGATTTCCTGAGTGAACCAAACAGGATACTTTCTTTTCCGATACGAGATTTTGGGTACGCATTAATCAAGAATTTTGTAAAATGTACTGTAAAAACAATCCAAAGCTTCATTTATTTCATTGATTGTATATAGTTTGTTCCACTCGGCAACCGAAAACATGTAATACAGGCATTTTTAAATGCATACTTTAAGAAAGGATTTTGAGGTGCTCTTTCTCTAACCGAAATTGTTGTATTTACTCTACAACTCAGAGAAGGATGGTAAGAATCTTCCTGTATTAAAGGATTGTCTCTTTCGACTAAAATATTTGCAATGTTACTAAAAATTAAATCCAGTGTATTATTGTCGGCGTTTCCAATCGAATTAAATTGAACCAAATTATTTCTTAGGCAGAAACTATTTATTTCGGCCTTAATATTTCTTAAATTTGAATTAGTTTGTGATAGATTGAAATCTCCACATATTATTAAATTTTTGTCGAAAATTCTCAAATGAGAGTATTCCAGCTGTTGAATGACGTAAAGATAATCAGTTATATTACTTCGTGGCACAAAGTACATTACAGCAACAAATAAAACAGTATGAAAATTTATATGAAGTTTTAGTAACAAGGCTTCAGTTTTGGAATCGAATATTTCCACTGCATTCGCCTGATATTTGGTATCTACAGCAACAAGAACACCTCCCAGTTTTGATTTCCCAGTTAATTCACCATTTCTGTCTTTACGGAATACAGAATAATTAGGTGGAAAAATTTCAGAGTCGTATATCGAACTATTTAGACCCGATTCAGTCAATATGATCAAATCGTAATTGCAGTTACAAACATTTAAGTACCAATAATTTAGTTTGGTTCCCAATCCCCTTACATTTTGATAATATAATTGCAGGTCATTTGTATTCATATCTATTTAGATAAATATAAGCGGATAACAATGTAAATAAATATATTACTTAAGTTTTGCGAGAACAGATTCTTTCGAGATTAAAATAACACGAGAATTATCAGAACTACGAATAAAAATTTTGCAGTCACGTATCCAACAATATTTATATTGATTTTCTTTACACCACTCACGCACTTTCTTATGCAATAATTTATTTTTGAGAGTGAGATGGTCATTGATGTAGATCGGGGTTGCAGGTCCAGGCAATTGCAGATCGGTTGAAGTTACAGAGCGGCGTTTGCGAAATGCATTCAGAAATTCCATCTTTTTCAAACGCGAAATGAATTTGACAATTATGGAATTATACAACCTATAGGCAAATGGGTGACAAGACGAAAAGGCGAGTGGGATAGCAATATTTCACGAATAAAAAACAACAGAACACCAAGGCGGAAGAGAAGCATTGGACGTCTGAGCAAAAGATGGAAGATCTCAATATCTGGAAATAACAGGCCGGAGGACTAGAGTAAAAAAAAAGTTCTGCTATAAAAGTGTGTAACAATACTCGTCCAGTTCTCTTCGAATACTTCTGGCATGTACACAGGTTGTATACATATTCAGAATTGCTCACATATGTGTTGTTTACAATTTCCCTGATTGTGATAGTATTCGAAGTTTACAGAATTGAAAGTATTACCGATGACCTGATATTTGGAAGATCATTTTATGTAATCAATAATACTCATACTAATTACATTTGTATGCGTATAATATTAATATATGCACCTCCTAGTTATAAGGCTAGAACTAGATCGATTTTAGACCTCTAAAGTGACCTATACCTTGCCTCAGTGGTTAAGCGTTCTGACTACTGATCTAAGGGTGGCGAATTCGATCCCGGTCCCGGTAAGGGTTTCAAAAATTTTAAAATGCCGATGAAAACCTCTACAGAATGCGATCATTCGGAAATTATGTAAAGCCCTTTATCACATGTTATTACGATGTATAGCATATAGGTTGGAGCTCCGTAATCGCGGAAAACTTCAAGTCTAAGTATAAATGGTTCTCTGCATGCCTAGACCTCATACATAACAAGCAAACAAAGTTGCCCATAACCCACTAGTGAGATAAAAATCGTAAGTCACTCACTATTGTATTGTTGTAGCACTGTTAGCTCATGTCAATTTCGAGATTAGCAGGTTAAGGCTTCTAAGGAGTAATGTTCGCCACCAGTCATACAGCATTAAATTATTCTACTACAGATGAAACTTTGTCGAATTTCCTGACTTCAGTAATGAATTTAAAACAGAATTCTATAATTATTAATAAACAAAAAAATCCATCGACACTCTTATCTTTTTGTTAGCTCTCACAATTTTAGCTAAAAATGTATTTTGTCGTATTCCATGTAACTATCCTACAGCGTAGTCGTTCTCGATTAGGCAACTCATGTAACAACTGGCCGTGAAATTTC
Organism: Agriotes lineatus; assembly: GCA_940337035.1. Taxonomy (NCBI): domain Eukaryota; kingdom Metazoa; phylum Arthropoda; class Insecta; order Coleoptera; family Elateridae; genus Agriotes; species Agriotes lineatus. The sequence goes on along the minus strand of CALNHX010007916.1, from coordinate 30,006 downwards.
CTGCCTACTTTGAGATTATGGTTTGGGAATTGACATAATCTATTAAACTGATACTGATCTTGTAATGTTGTTATTTTTAAAAATAAACCCTTTATTTTATTTGAAATATGAAAATGGATTAGTCGGCTAAGTGGTCTATTAGTTTTGTAGGTCCTTATTTGCTCTAAATGAGGCAGTTAACTACAAAACTTTTGTTGGTGATATTAATTTTTAATTGGTACTTATTTCAAAAGCTAAAGTTGCCAAGAAAGGCTAATTCTACACATATTTAGACTCACAATAAGTATGGATAAACACTTTACTTTTTGTTGTCATTTATCACCTCCAATTTTTCTGTCCACTTTAATGATTCCGTAATGGAAGTAATTAAAACAGAACCAAACCGCATTATGACAGAAACGTATTAAGTTGTTTTCTCTTTCTGGTGTTACGATACTTTTGGAGTGTCCCCCGTAGTATTGAACTTTCGCTAGCTGAATTTCTGAACTTGAATATTTATGGTTGGCTTTTGTCAATTTTTGCATGCTTCAAACTAGGTATAATTAGCTGTATCTTATTTTTAATTATTTTCCTATAATTATCAAGCAGTTTGGTAAGCAACTCTTCGAATAATTACCCATATTCTACTAATTAAATTTATTTAGGTCATTTTCCTACAAATATTTGTACATGGCGCTTAGGCAACCCCTGTTACAAATTCTTCTACACTATTCTATTTGTTGCTAGATAAAGGATATCACTTCTTGCAGTCAAATTTTTCAGGCTGTTTTTTTCGCATCTTCTGGCCCAAAAATTTTGGAAAGTTTTGATAACTGGTAGCTGGTGGAATTTTTGAGGTCTTTCCCATTTTAAACTTAGTGCAGGCTGCTAGTGCCTCGGCCGTGTGCTTAAATTTTTAAGCTAATTAGTATAGCTCAGCTCCGTTTTGATTTTTCGGAGGATCTGAAAAAGCACATGTGCCCTTAAGACGTTCGTATTTGATTTGGTTATACGTACGTCCTTCGCAACTGCGGATTCGTCTAAGGCCAGCATTGCTTCTGCCCTTTCTTCTGGCTCAATTCCAGCGTGAGGTAAGATAAGGCCAGTTTCTTCTTATTCGGGACTTATTTGGGCGTTGTGCGTTATAGCCATTTACTGTGGGACTGGATTTACTGGTTGCATTTACTGTCGGACACCATTCCCTGTGGGATTCGATTTGCTGTGGATTTCGATCTACTGTGGGATGCCATTTCCTGTCGGCTACGACCTTGGGAGAGTTCGGACGCTTCCTGCGAGAGGTTGAACTCCCCCCTGAAGAGGCTTAGCACTCCTTGTTCGGCCGCACTCTGCGGGCATCCAAACCGTCGATTTGGGCCCCTGAAACCATCGAATTGTCAAGGAGCTCTACAAATTCCCGGGGAGCTACGCTTGAGAGTGTAGCACCGCACTCACCTGTGATACAATCACCGCCTCCTAGGTCCGCTGGGCCTCCCGCTGTGTCGGCCGAAACCTTCATCGCTTCTGCCGTCCTCGGCCCTCCGCAATCCACAGGTCAGGAGCTGACATGATTTTACTACAGGCAAGAAACTGATAAGGCTATTTGCGCCTGGTGTATTTTATAGTTAGTTATTGGAATCTCGTCTCATTAACAGATAGGCATGTCAGATATTTTTGGCACAGTAATGCTTCGTCGAGTTAGATGTTAGTGCATGCTTTTGTATAATTTTAATGCGTTAATTGTAATAGGGCTATTGCAAATTTTGAGCGCCCATTTTGTGCAGTCTACTGACCTTTATTGAATTTTTAATCGAGCTCACTCGAATTGGTAAAGACAGCCCTGCGGCTCAATCCTGTAGGAGCCTTCGGTTTCGGATTGGCCACGCACCACGGCGTCTCCGTGGGGGGGCCTGCGAGGACCTTGCTTAGGAGGTTCCGCTGCCGCTGGAGGCTGCCGCGCCCCATTGAGACCCCTGCAAATTGTATGTTAGATCATCCGCGCTAGTAGTTCAGTTTTAAGGCAGTACTTACCGCATTTTGCCTGCTGTTTGCTCGATATCTTCGGGTTTGTGGCGACGCCATTTGCATGTCGGTCGCTGAGGTCTGACGTCATTTTTAGCGTGTCGTGGCTAGAGAACCGATTTCGGTAGCCGATTGCCTTACTTGGGAGTCGCGTGAGCCCGTTAATTATTTTGTCGGAACTCTGTTTGCGGCGTTCGCGATTTTTCCGCGTTATTGTAATTTATTCGCGAGTTTACGTAGGTACAAGTTTGCCGAAGGTTTATTCAAGCGATTGCTTTAGCGTTCATTTATGCACCTGATGTATTTCCATTAAGAAAACTGCTCTGTGACTATATGGCCATAAACCCTCGTAGTTTTTGACATTAGAAATTTTGGATTAATTACTTTAGAATCTTTCTGAGCTGATATTCGGGGTTTCGCATCAGCTGAGCGCTTCCATAACCTGGCCCTGCTATATCCTGCCTCACAGGGATTAATTTATTCTCTTTTTAATTTAATACTCGCTAGGCTCCGATTTTAACCGCGCAATGTTTTAATGTGTTAGCCCATTCACCGGTCATAGTCATTGCTGCTCGTGGGCTACTATTTGCTCGATATTTATATTTATATCTGTATTTATATTTATTATTGCATGTCGCATACTGTGTCTTTTCTTTGGTGTTGCTAGAAATATTGCCTGCTGTGATTTATATACCGTGTGTCCACAGGAGTACGCACCATAGAGATAAGATAATGCTAACAGAATATAAATATCAACCACCGTCCCTTTTCTTGTACCATTTATAACAATATTGTTTCATACAGTGGCGAGTCAGAAGCCAGAAAACAACGTTTTAGCGTGCCGGCGATCCCAGCGTTAGCCGATCTTTCTATTCTATTTGGTTATCCCTATGGTGCGTATTCCTGTGGACACACGGTATATTTAATTTATGTTAGCCTTGCACTGTAGTACGCACCAATATATTTAAAATAAAGCTGTGATCTATTCATTGGTTGTTGGTTTGTTTATTTTTGATTTGCTGGTTTTTATCCTCGACCTTGTGTAAGGTCCGGCACAAGGAATTGGATCTGAGTCTAGGACCTGGCGCCCACTCCTTATTTTTTGTATTCTCTTTCAGCATAGCTGGAACCCTGCGACCCTCGCGGCGAGCTAGCCCAATTATGCCAATAGTTACCAGCCGGCAAAATAACTAGTATAACTTTCGCCAAAAGGTAAGGCCGACCGTCTATCTTCCCTGACACTGGTTCATAGAAAACGTATATCACCTAAGCTGATATAGTTAAGTAGTGGATCGTAGTTGAGGTGAGAAATAACAACTCAATTGTTATTAAAATACAAAGTATTCTTTATTGTAAAAACATTTTAACATAACCCAATACTAGTTCAAATGTAACACTAAATATACAGAGTGTATAGTATAAAATCCGGCCGTTTGATTTATGAGCTCATATGTTATTTTATCGAAATGCGATTTTAATGGAAGATTACGTATGGGCCTCGCAAAATCTTGCCAGAAGTAGCCGTTATTAGAGGTTTTTTTAAATAACTTAGGTTATTTCTTTGCGAAGTAATTTAAGCGCAATCTGAAAGAGATTCATCTAAAGAACTTTAAAAACTAGGTTTCCACCTCTCAGTTTGCCGCAACCTCCTGACAGCTAGGTATTAATTATCATCGCTCATCGTGTAATGGAAATAGTTTTATACCACATTGAAGCTAAATCTTTTCTCTACACGATGGAATATTTTATGGTTGTTTGCGCAAAGGCTGCCGCGACTGTTAAGTTGCAAGAACACGAAATACAGGTGGACTACAAGAATACTGATCACGTAACCGTGGGAAGCAAAGGAAACTAAGGGACGCCTTTCAACATGATGGTTAATGACATAAAAAATATAGCATGCTATTGGATAAAGTTGGGACAAGACATTAAGATATTATTATATTATTCTATATACTTCTGGTTGGGTTGGTCCCCCTTTTTGCACTGCCGCCTAAAAGACCTATTGTGCACATCCCAGTGCTTCACCTTGCCTCACAGAAATATTCCGATGTCCTCAAAAAAACTTACTAGTGCGTTTAGTGAGATGTTTACCAGCAGTTCGGGTTCGATTGTTGTTTCCCCAAAGTGCTTGTGTCGCAGAGTTATGAGTTCCTCGCACTAGCATATCCAGTGGATTGAAGTCTCGTCCTCCTCTTTACAGAATCTACAGTCTGTGTTTATTGTCACTCCTATTGTGTGCAGATGTTTGTTCATATATCAGTGTCCTGTAGTTATCATTGCTATGTGTTTTATTTTCTCCCTTCCATTTTCCAGGAGTGCCAGTGTCGCTTTCTTGGACGGTTCCCCTATGAAGTTTCTAGAGTGCCTTGCTTTAGGATAGTGGTACCATAATTTGCGATGTTTATCTCGTAACCAGCTTCTAGTTTGCTCCCTGATCATGCTATAAGCTATGTTACAGGTAGGCTCTGGTCCTATCAGCTGGATTGTACTGGCTGATTTTGCTAATTTATCTGCTTTTTCGTTGCCTATTATTCCCTGGTGACCTGGGACCCACAACAGGCTCAGTTTATTGTGTTTTTCCAGTTGAACCAGTTGTATGTGGCATTCATATACCAGTTCTGAGTTGAACTGGTTGGATGACTGCGCTTTTAAAGATGCTTGGCTTTCCGTCAGGATATGTATTCTCCTACTTTTGTAGAATCTCTGCACCATTAATTGGGCGCAGGTTAGAATTGCTGTTACCTCGGTCTGGAATACTGTTTCATATTGACCCAGGTTTATGCTTATTGCATTTCCTGATATCGTACCATAAATACCCAGACCTGTTTCATTTTCTGTTCTTGATCCGTCTATGTACTAGACTTCTTCCTTTAGTTTGGTTAGGACTTCTTCCTCGGTCCACTCTTCCCGCTCTGGAAGATATACTTTGAACGGTTTTTGAAACTGGTAAGATGTCTTTATTTCGTCGGACTTCATCTGCAGGATGAGGTTATCACATAATCGATTAAAGATTTCGGTATGGTATCCCCGATGTCCATCAGGATAGCGTTCATACGCCTCTACCCTTAGGTGTAATAGGGGAAGGTTCAACAGGGCTTCTAACGCGGCTGTCGGGGTTGTTGGCATTGCCCCCGTTATTCCAATACAGGCCATTCTTTGTATTTTGCTGAGCCAATTTTGATTTTTGGTGACAGTCCCCATGTTTTTCAAAACATTCTTCTGCAGGTTCAGAATGCTTTGCAGCCTTTCCTTGTAACATGTTTCATATGGTGTTTGAATGTCAATTTGGTGTCTAAAATCAAGCCCAAATATTTGACCTTCTCCACCATCTGTAATTAACCGATAGTCCCTTGCCCCCATCTTTCCACAATGTTGAGGGCCAATTGCATTCTTTCGAATACTACGCCCTCAAATTTTCCGTGTATGAAGATGGTGATGTCGTCAGCGTAGCCCTGCGTGTATAAGCCCCTCTTCTCTAGTTCCTCTAGAAGGTCATCCATCACGAGGTTCCACAGCAGAGGTGACAATACCCCTCCTTGTTGGCACCCTCTGGTCACCGACACTTTCACGGTTGTCTTGTGAACAGAAGTGAATATGACTCTGCTTTTGAGCATGTTTAATATCCATCTGCTCAGGGTGTCACTTATTCGCCTGTTATTCAAGGCTAGATGAATTGAGTTGAACAAGTCGGTGTTGTCAAAAGCACCTTCCATATCCAGAAAGGCTCCTAGGCCAAAGTCTTTGGATTGTGTAGTTTTTCCCCCTTACTGACTAATTCATGTATAGCCTGTTCGCAGGATTTTTCTGATTGGTAGGCACACTGGTATCCATGTAATGGAGAAATTGCCAGTACTTCGTCCCTTATATACCTGTCAATTAACCTTTCTAGTGTTTTTAGAATAAATAACGTCCGACTTATTGGTCGGTAAGATTTAGCCTGGGCATAGCTTTCCTTTCCCGACCACTCTCACTCACTATTGCGAGGGGTGTGGGAACACCAGCGAATTTCTTTTTGAGGAAGGTAGTTGACATGGGGCAGCAGAGAGCTGCCAATCGAGCAAAAGCTTTGGCTCGTCAGAGAGACAAAAAAAAGAAGCAAGCGGTAAGATTAAATAATTAGTGTAAATTAATTTGATTAAATAATTGGTTATAATAAATCATTTTTTACTATATAAATTTATTGCTTATATGATATAATATACAGGCTGTTCAAAGTTAATTGTCCAGTATTGCTAACTTTGTTATCAATATTTCGATTAAATTAGCAAATCTGTAGTATAACTCACGTATAGTCTGTTCAGTAAACATAAAAACACAAAGTGGCTTTTGATTTCCAAAAGTTCATGAGTGTACTTCCAAAATGCATCTTTGTCTCGGAATGTACTTACAAAAGTTACTAAAACAAATAGGTTAAGGGTATGACATTTATCTAGCATCTAGCAAAAAAAAAATTAATCGGTTTTTGTGTTTACTGAATGCCCTATAGATCACGATGGCGAAAAGAGAAAAACAATTGATTATCAGATTTTCAAGTTATTCACAAATATTAAAAATTGCTTATTGTAAATACACCTATGGAATAATTTGTTCCATTTAAAAAAAATGTTAATTTTGTCAATAACTCGAAAGTCTGATGCTCAATTGTTTTTCTGTTTTTGCCATCGTAATCTACGTGAACAGTACTATAAATGCTAATATAATCGAAATCGTAGCTTTAACTTTGAGCACCCTGTATGTAGGGCTGTGTGAACCATACTTTTTTTACAGAACTTTTCTAGTAAATGTTCAAACAAACATTTCAACCAAACTCGTATTAAAATTTTTTAGTTTTCAAAAATACATGATTTTTTTACCCCTAAATTAAATTCACAAAAGAAATAAGGTTTTTTTTCCATTTCATTATAATACAAGAACAACAAATATAATCCTGAGAAAAAAACTAAAATGAAAGTCTCTTATTAAATATGAAAACATAAAAGATCGGCGATTTTGTGAGTCGTGTTACCTGTAAGTGTCACATGTCACATAAACACTTGCAATTATAAACAAAACGTCTAAGTCTGCATTTTGCGTTGCTAATTTTATTATCCTAGGAAATTAATAATAATATTATGCTCCGTTGTCAAGAGAAAGCAGCATATAATCACTGACTTACACGTTTTGTTACTAAGGCTGTATCACTGACTTACATGAACAGCAGCGGGAAAAATGTTTTAAGTGTCTTTATTTTAATATAGAAATAATCTTTTTGTAAGAATTATACATTTTCTGAATAAATTTACTAAATGTGATTGAATTTAAATTGTTTTTAAATACATTTTGACCGTAAAATGTTATTTCATGTTATCAAATCTATTTTTTATCAATAGTTAATTTATATTTATTTGCCATGTCAGTGAATTTAATTACTGTAGATTCTTTTGATGGATGACGGAAGGCAACATATGACATGACATACAATAGTCCGAATGCATTATTTGATCGTTTAAAAATATAGCTGCGTTTTTCACATATCGCAGCGGTCGTGCTTTTAAAAACATGATGTTTGTATTTACTTATTTTACAGTACTATAATTAAAGTGATAAATAAAGCACTCATACGCGTTCCATATCAGGACCCTTACACAAACAATATATACTGTTACATACTGTCCAGTATACGATTTACTTTTTCTAATTTGGCTTCAAACGAAGCAACCTTGGCACAAGCCGTTTTTACTTTTTGCTTTAAGTCGTGCAACGTGTCGGAAATTACTTTATTCACGACAACTTTAAAGTCATTGGATTGCAGTAGAAGTGCAACAACTTGCTTTTCGATTTCGGTAGCGTCTACACTACAATCACTAGCAGAAGAAGCTGCTCTAGTTTTCATCGACATTTTAAAATTAGTACTTGATTGATTTAAGGAAAATACAGATCACCGCAGAAACGTGTGTTGCTCGCTTCACAACATACGCCCGAATCCATTGCTTCTTCAGTTTGCTGCTAGAATTTATAAATTGTAACGCACATTATGGATTATAAAAGGACAAATAACTTACGAATGAAACTCCTTTCAGCCTGTGGCGTAACCGTGAAGCATTAGTTGGAGCTTTTGCAAAATTTAGACCAATAATCTCGTTGTTGCAAATTTTTGGGAAATCTGAACAACGCTATTCCCTTACCTTGCTTTGTACTACAATTATCTGATGCACAGTAGACCATTATCACAGAAATAATATTTGCAGCCACTGCTAGAAGACATTAGTTATTGCCATGCCAATCTGAAAATTTGTAGGTTATGTAGCCTAAACTTTAAAGACACGCCTTTTTAGCGTATGCGTACGGCTTCAATTTTGGGAGCGTTCAGTTACACAGATATTAAATTAAACAAATGTACTAGGTATCGGGAGGGGCCTCGATAGGCGAGTGCGGCGATCGCTTGCAGTCGAGGTCACAGGGGTTTTTCGGGAGTCTGTGGCCGATGGTTCGAATCCGGACCTCAGCAGTTGTCAGCTCCAGGAAACCCCTTACCAAAGGTTAGGTTAAGGTTAGTTTAAGGTAGTAGTAGTTCTAGTATGCACAATGGGCCCGGAAAAGTGGCTTAAGTGCTGTAGGACGTACAATCCACAATCCACTAGGTATCGGTGTATGAAGTCTATCGAGTGTTTTTGTAGTCACAGAATGAATTTGAATGCGTGATAAAGCGTCAGCGACTTTATTTAATTTTCCTGGTAAATAATTTATGTTAAAATCATATTCTTCTAACTTAAGTGCCCAACGGTTTAATTTTGAATTTGGCTTTTTTAGATTTTTAATCCAAACTAATGGTCTATGATCGGTGTACAAAGTAAATTTTACTCTCTATAAATATAGACGAAATTTTTTCGTTGCCCAAACTGTAGCTAGAAGTTTTCGTTCAATTGTAGTATATTTTTGTTCTGTGTTATTAAGAGTTCTGGAGGCATAACAAATGGGTTTTCCATTTTTTGATAATACCGCGCCTATTGCATATTTAGATGCATCGGTTGTTAAATCGAAAGGTTTTCCAAAGTCGGGATATTGAAATATTGAACCTGTACTTATAATGTGCTTACAATATTCGAAGTTTTTCAAAAATTCAGGGTTGTGTTCAATTTTATTTTCTTTTTTTAGACACACATTTAAAAATCTAGTTATTTTGGCAGTCTTTGATAAATTTTCTGTAATAACCAAATAATCCTAGGAATGATTGTATCTCTGTTCGTGTTTTTGGTGCTGGGAAATTTTAGTTGGATCAGGTTTCAGTCCTTCTGACGTTATTACTTATGTGACCCAAATATTTTACTGATTTATATAAAAATTCTGATTTGTCTAGCTGAATTTTGACATTAGCGTCTCTACATGTTTGAAATACATTTTTTAAACGTTGCATGTGTTCTTGAAGAGAATTTCCAGAAATTATGATGTCGTCTAAATATACTAAACATTGTGTTGGTGGTGAGTCCAATTAAAGCTGTGTTGATCATTCTTTGAAAACTACTTGGGTGTTACGCAAACTCATAGGCATTCCTTTGAACTGAAAATGCCCTTCTTCGATCGAAAACCCAATCATTATCGTCGTCACTGTCCTCACCTAGATTGATAATTAGCGTTTTAACACGTGGCAATTTGTAACTGTTTTCGACTTCAATCACATGTCGCACACAATTTTCCCACAACCTCTTGTCTTTGACCATATATTCTATAATTAACCTTAGTTTATCTACACTTGCAGCATTTACTTTTGGTTCTGTATTACATTTTCTAACACTTTATTTTATTTAAATTGTATAATATACAAAAATTGCTGTGTTCTAGGTACTTATAATAATATATGTAAATACCTAGTTGCTTTTGTTTGATTCCTTGATTTTCAATATATCAATTGTGCAAAAAACCACTGCTAAATAAATGCGGACCTGTTCTGCAGATAAAGGGGTTTCGTAATCTCAAATGACTAGGGTAAGCTCCGAAGCCAATTAACTACGGCAAATCCCTCATATAATCCACATACCTGGACTGCACCACCTCAATTTGAACAAACTGTACATATCAAATTAAATTGTATTCAAAACTACAGGAAATAAAAATGTAACACTGCTTGTAAATAAAACAGAATTCTTCTAACGGTGCGTTTCGCTCGTTTGGAGTCGGGCAGTGTCAGCTTCTTTTGGACTAGCCTAGGCATGGAATAGGTCTAATGTCCTGTAGGCGGTTTGGCTGGTCTGGAGGCAAAAATTGACAGTCGTTAGTGAAATCCGCCTAATGGCGGCAAGTAAACATTAAATTAGATTTTGAACTTTTGCATGGACGAAAGTGACGGCAATATCACATTAAATTACATGCATACCTGGCTGTGCTATTGTTATCGTGACCTGCAAGTATACCGGGCGTGGCGAGATTACGGGCGGCTGGCGTCTTTAGCTGGTTTACCTACGGTGAAGACTTCGCAAGTCCAGGTGAGTAAAGTTGCAATTGAATTATGCTCGAGACTTACAGGCGTCGGTCGTCGAGGAAATGTGAATTTTAGGCCGCGGCTGGCCGATAGCGCGCGTGGTGCACTGGCCCAAGGATTGGATATGCTATTAATGTCGGCTCGTTGGGATACCGTCTTTCGTTGCGGCTATATAGCCGGCTAATTAGGTGTTTTGATTTGTGCGAATTAACAGCACGAATCTAAGTTGTCGGCTGAGTGAATAAGACCTGGGAAAATTATTTACAGGTATCTTGCTGATAACCCTGTGGGTCGCCCGAGCAAGACGGTCTAGATAACGGTTATCTGGTCGGATCTCTAGCTGATGACCTAAGTCCTCCCCGAGCAAGAGGGTCTAGATACGGATTATCAGGTCGGATCTCTAGATGATGAGCCTAGGGCCCCCCGAGCAAGAGAGTCCAGGTACGGGTTATCTGGTCGGGTCTCTGACTTGTAATGTTACATGCAGTCTGCATGGCACATTTATTCATATAAAATATATCCAGATAGTTAATTTAAAAAGTTTATGTACAATCGATATGTTGTGAATAGTTACGGGTAACCAAAGAGAAGTAAATAAACAATATTCTAAAAAAGTTCATTTTGAAATTCGACTGGAGACGGTCATATTAAAACCGATGGTGGTTCAATCCCAACCAATTGGTATTTTTAATTGAATTTAAGTAAAAGATCATTACACAGAAAGTATCTGGTAATGATACAAAGTAAATTCAACAAATCGAACCGTCTATCAAGTCGACATAATTGAAGTGTTTGCAATATCATATTGAAGTTATATTACAAAGTAAATAACTTACAATATACTTAACGTAGAGTCAGTGTTTACGTGAGTGTTGTGCATTCAATTGAGAAGTGCTATCTGGGAGATAGCAACATATCCAAAGAGCTTTTTGGAAGGGGATTGGAGATTTCAACCAGCCAGTTACTGTTAGCTGTCCTGCTTCGTTTGCAGAGGAATTCTATAGGTTGCTGATCAGGTTACGCTAAAGCGACGCTAAGGTCAGTGTTTGTTTCATAACTTTTCGAACAACTTTTGGGAATACTTCAAGAATATTTAAATTGTGTGTTTAATATTAAGGAAATTGTATTTAGAACTAAGAATTATTATTATTTATCTAAATTCTTTTCGTGTTCTGAGTACTCGGCGAGTTTAGGCCATTATATTTTGAAATTATAACCTTTTTGATTTAATTTAAGATTGGGATTTGTAAATTAGGGATTTTGGGTTTTAAATATTTATTAAAAGTTTTATATAAAACAAACTGACTATCCTTACGTCATTGATAAGTCAATAAGCATATATGAATGTCGTTAAGATATTTAAAATATCAGTAAAGACCTGGAAGTAACTGTAAAATTACTTTATATATTAATCAGATATTTGAACAAGCAGTAATACTTGTTATTAAGAAGCACTATTCAGCTGAGGGTAAGGAGTATTTCTTTAGCTTTACTGACTAGCCGGAGCAAATATTTAAATAATTAGAAAGATATAACTGAACAATATTTGTATGTCAAATATTGACGTTTGTGAGGTAAGTTGTATATATTTAATTTATCATATAAATAAGTGATATAACACCGCATAGAGGTGTGCTATTACAATTGACGCGTCAACGTGGAGCTCGATAGGGCTTATATAACAAGGAAACTTTTTAGTTCATGAATTTAAGGTCAGGTTTTAAAAAACCAGCAAGAAACCTTAATAAAATGGAGGTAATTAGATTAGAACAAGGTGACAATGTAACAAATATGGAAGTCAATCCAATAGTAGAGGCTAGTACATCAAGGGTTAATACAGGGAATAGTATCAGTGAAAATAACATGTTAAAATTAATGCAACAAATGATGACTCAAATGTCAACCGATATAAAAGGGGAAATGTCAACTAATAGTCAGAAAATTTTAAACAGATTGGATGTCTGTATTTCTAAAATGTCAACGAAGGTGGACATAGTTGATACCAGTTTGGGTATGTTTAGGTGTGAGAAGGAGAATATTGGAGCTGAAGTACAGGAACATTTGGAGGTACAATTGAGTGAGGTAGTGGAGCCTGTTGAGAATGAAATGCAAGTGAATGGTTTCAAAGTAGGAAAAATTAAGGGGGAATTAGATTTTGAAGGTAAAATTGACAACTGTCAAAGCGATGTCAGTATTCAGACGGGTACATTAAATGCTAAAGTAATGAATGTGAGTAAGGAATGGGGGAATAGAACGAATGATAGCAAAGTTCGTTTTACTGGGGGAATTATTGTGCAGGAAAACGGGGATAAGCTAGGTGTTGGTGCTAAAAAGTTTATTCTTGACAGTTCTGAATTGGAGAATCTCTTTGTGAATGATATCTTTGGGAGCCAGAATTGGACGAAAACAGATGTTGTTTCGTATTTGCGAGGTGTGTACCAATGTGACAAGAGCAGAAAGGTGTCTTTTTATGTGTATAGTTGTCAGATGAAGGTTAATGACAAGGAAGTGGTTTGGGCTAGTCTAGAAGCCAGTAAGTTTTTTGAAATCGATACCTGGAAGGAAGTAAAGTTGGTACTTAGGATAACTTGTTCAATAAGAGAAAATGCAGAAGCTAGAGTGTGGAACCACCATAAACGAGTCAAACTAAGACACTGAAGTCCTCGGATAATCACATAAATTTTGAGTAGTTTATTTTTGGCCAATGTGATGAAATTCAACTTTAGGGTTTATTAATTTTGGGATCGTTTGGATTAATTTTGTTTAGTGAATTGGGGTCTTTAACAAGTAAAGTACTTACTCGTGATATTTCACTTAAATAGGTTAATGTATTTGTTTTGTTGTAGATATGTAAATAGTTCATTGTAGGGTCCTAGCGTAGTTTCTTTCCATGGGTACTTTGCATTTTTTTTTAGATACTTAACCTCAAACATAATTTCCTTATGTCAATAGTTTTGCGGTAAATCAAAGCGATTTTCCTCGGCTTTAAGCGTGTTCATGTTGCCGTAAACCCGGATAACAGCATGGAATTGTAGAATTAACCAATCGAAGCTTAGTTGAGTAGATGTTGGAGGTTCTGAATGTGTTTCACAGAATGTGATTTACGAATAAGAAGAATTATGAACTGTATCCGATGTGGTGCAGTATTTGAAAGACTTCTGTTTAGAATAACGGAAGATCTAAATGATTAGTATCCTATGTGGTGCTATTTAAGAAAAAATATGAACTGTATCCGATGTGGTGCAGTATTTGAAAGACTTCTGTTTAGAATAACGGAAGATCTAAATGATTAGTATCCTATGTGGTGCTACGTAAGAAGAATTATGAGCTGTATCCGATGTGGTGCAGTATTTAAAAGACTTCTGTTTAGAAGAACAGGGGATCTATTTATTGGTTAGTATCCAATGTGGTGCTGATTACTAAGTAATAGCTATGTCTATGTGATGTAGTATTGTGAAACTTATGTTTCATATAACAGAAGTTGAATTTAGAAGTGCGAATTATTAAAAAGAAATAGTACCAATAAACTTGAACAACTTATTGACGTAAATGGGGTTAACGTATCTTATATTAATTTTAATAATGTTGTTAGGAATCATGTTCAATCATCGACATTAGAAAGAACAATAAAAAATTTTTCTTGTTATATGAAGGACCTTACGAAGTCGTAAAACAAATAGGCGAAAACGCTTATGTATTAAATTATCCAGGTCAAAATAAATATAAATATACACAAAATGTAATTAATTTGAAAAAATACCACACAGAAACGTCAAATAATGATGTACCAAATGATGTGATTGTATCTAATGTCAAAGTCAAAAATAATATTGATTGGAAAGAGGTTATGTCTTGGTATAAAAGTCAATGAATTCTTTATGTCATTGTATAACTGTCAATGAATTAATCCAATGGTGGGTTGATTAGTGATTAAAGTTATACGTTAATTATTTAACAATTATTAGGTTGCAATGGTTATAGTTATTAGAATGGAGATTTAACAATTTTAAACAAAAAGCTCTTTGCGATCTTTTGCTCTAAAATTGGAGGGAATAACTGTAATGTTACATGCAGTCTGCATGGCACATTTATTCATATAAAATATATCCAGATAGTTAATTTAAAAAGTTTATGTACAATCGATATGTTGTGAATAGTTACGGGTAACCAAAGAGAAGTAAATAAACAATATTCTAAAAAAGTTCATTTTGAAATTCGACTGGAGACGGTCATATTAAAACCGATGGTGGTTCAATCCCAACCAATTGGTATTTTTAATTGAATTTAAGTAAAAGATCATTACACAGAAAGTATCTGGTAATGATACAAAGTAAATTCAACAAATCGAACCGTCTATCAAGTCGACATAATTGAAGTGTTTGCAATATCATATTGAAGTTATATTACAAAGTAAATAACTTACAATATACTTAACGTAGAGTCAGTGTTTACGTGAGTGTTGTGCATTCAATTGAGAAGTGCTATCTGGGAGATAGCAACATATCCAAAGAGCTTTTTGGAAGGGGATTGGAGATTTCAACCAGCCAGTTACTGTTAGCTGTCCTGCTTCGTTTGCAGAGGAATTCTATAGGTTGCTGATCAGGTTACGCTAAAGCGACGCTAAGGTCAGTGTTTGTTTCATAACTTTTCGAACAACTTTTGGGAATACTTCAAGAATATTTAAATTGTGTGTTTAATATTAAGGAAATTGTATTTAGAACTAAGAATTATTATTATTTATCTAAATTCTTTTCGTGTTCTGAGTACTCGGCGAGTTTAGGCCATTATATTTTGAAATTATAACCTTTTTGATTTAATTTAAGATTGGGATTTGTAAATTAGGGATTTTGGGTTTTAAATATTTATTAAAAGTTTTATATAAAACAAACTGACTATCCTTACGTCATTGATAAGTCAATAAGCATATATGAATGTCGTTAAGATATTTAAAATATCAGTAAAGACCTGGAAGTAACTGTAAAATTACTTTATATATTAATCAGATATTTGAACAAGCAGTAATACTTGTTATTAAGAAGCACTATTCAGCTGAGGGTAAGGAGTATTTCTTTAGCTTTACTGACTAGCCGGAGCAAATATTTAAATAATTAGAAAGATATAACTGAACAATATTTGTATGTCAAATATTGACGTTTGTGAGGTAAGTTGTATATATTTAATTTATCATATAAATAAGTGATATAACACCGCATAGAGGTGTGCTATTACAATTGACGCGTCAACGTGGAGCTCGATAGGGCTTATATAACAAGGAAACTTTTTAGTTCATGAATTTAAGGTCAGGTTTTAAAAAACCAGCAAGAAACCTTAATAAAATGGAGGTAATTAGATTAGAACAAGGTGACAATGTAACAAATATGGAAGTCAATCCAATAGTAGAGGCTAGTACATCAAGGGTTAATACAGGGAATAGTATCAGTGAAAATAACATGTTAAAATTAATGCAACAAATGATGACTCAAATGTCAACCGATATAAAAGGGGAAATGTCAACTAATAGTCAGAAAATTTTAAACAGATTGGATGTCTGTATTTCTAAAATGTCAACGAAGGTGGACATAGTTGATACCAGTTTGGGTATGTTTAGGTGTGAGAAGGAGAATATTGGAGCTGAAGTACAGGAACATTTGGAGGTACAATTGAGTGAGGTAGTGGAGCCTGTTGAGAATGAAATGCAAGTGAATGGTTTCAAAGTAGGAAAAATTAAGGGGGAATTAGATTTTGAAGGTAAAATTGACAACTGTCAAAGCGATGTCAGTATTCAGACGGGTACATTAAATGCTAAAGTAATGAATGTGAGTAAGGAATGGGGGAATAGAACGAATGATAGCAAAGTTCGTTTTACTGGGGGAATTATTGTGCAGGAAAACGGGGATAAGCTAGGTGTTGGTGCTAAAAAGTTTATTCTTGACAGTTCTGAATTGGAGAATCTCTTTGTGAATGATATCTTTGGGAGCCAGAATTGGACGAAAACAGATGTTGTTTCGTATTTGCGAGGTGTGTACCAATGTGACAAGAGCAGAAAGGTGTCTTTTTATGTGTATAGTTGTCAGATGAAGGTTAATGACAAGGAAGTGGTTTGGGCTAGTCTAGAAGCCAGTAAGTTTTTTGAAATCGATACCTGGAAGGAAGTAAAGTTGGTACTTAGGATAACTTGTTCAATAAGAGAAAATGCAGAAGCTAGAGTGTGGAACCACCATAAACGAGTCAAACTAAGACACTGAAGTCCTCGGATAATCACATAAATTTTGAGTAGTTTATTTTTGGCCAATGTGATGAAATTCAACTTTAGGGTTTATTAATTTTGGGATCGTTTGGATTAATTTTGTTTAGTGAATTGGGGTCTTTAACAAGTAAAGTACTTACTCGTGATATTTCACTTAAATAGGTTAATGTATTTGTTTTGTTGTAGATATGTAAATAGTTCATTGTAGGGTCCTAGCGTAGTTTCTTTCCATGGGTACTTTGCATTTTTTTTTAGATACTTAACCTCAAACATAATTTCCTTATGTCAATAGTTTTGCGGTAAATCAAAGCGATTTTCCTCGGCTTTAAGCGTGTTCATGTTGCCGTAAACCCGGATAACAGCATGGAATTGTAGAATTAACCAATCGAAGCTTAGTTGAGTAGATGTTGGAGGTTCTGAATGTGTTTCACAGAATGTGATTTACGAATAAGAAGAATTATGAACTGTATCCGATGTGGTGCAGTATTTGAAAGACTTCTGTTTAGAATAACGGAAGATCTAAATGATTAGTATCCTATGTGGTGCTATTTAAGAAAAAATATGAACTGTATCCGATGTGGTGCAGTATTTGAAAGACTTCTGTTTAGAATAACGGAAGATCTAAATGATTAGTATCCTATGTGGTGCTACGTAAGAAGAATTATGAGCTGTATCCGATGTGGTGCAGTATTTAAAAGACTTCTGTTTAGAAGAACAGGGGATCTATTTATTGGTTAGTATCCAATGTGGTGCTGATTACTAAGTAATAGCTATGTCTATGTGATGTAGTATTGTGAAACTTATGTTTCATATAACAGAAGTTGAATTTAGAAGTGCGAATTATTAAAAAGAAATAGTACCAATAAACTTGAACAACTTATTGACGTAAATGGGGTTAACGTATCTTATATTAATTTTAATAATGTTGTTAGGAATCATGTTCAATCATCGACATTAGAAAGAACAATAAAAAAGTTTTTCTTGTTATATGAAGGACCTTACGAAGTCGTAAAACAAATAGGCGAAAACGCTTATGTATTAAATTATCCAGGTCAAAATAAATATAAATATACACAAAATGTAATTAATTTGAAAAAATACCACACAGAAACGTCAAATAATGATGTACCAAATGATGTGATTGTATCTAATGTCAAAGTCAAAAATAATATTGATTGGAAAGAGGTTATGTCTTGGTATAAAAGTCAATGAATTCTTTATGTCATTGTATAACTGTCAATGAATTAATCCAATGGTGGGTTGATTAGTGATTAAAGTTATACGTTAATTATTTAACAATTATTAGGTTGCAATGGTTATAGTTATTAGAATGGAGATTTAACAATTTTAAACAAAAAGCTCTTTGCGATCTTTTGCTCTAAAATTGGAGGGAATAACTGTAATGTTACATGCAGTCTGCATGGCACATTTATTCATATAAAATATATCCAGATAGTTAATTTAAAAAGTTTATGTACAATCGATATGTTGTGAATAGTTACGGGTAACCAAAGAGAAGTAAATAAACAATATTCTAAAAAAGTTCATTTTGAAATTCGACTGGAGACGGTCATATTAAAACCGATGGTGGTTCAATCCCAACCAATTGGTATTTTTAATTGAATTTAAGTAAAAGATCATTACACAGAAAGTATCTGGTAATGATACAAAGTAAATTCAACAAATCGAACCGTCTATCAAGTCGACATAATTGAAGTGTTTGCAATATCATATTGAAGTTATATTACAAAGTAAATAACTTACAATATACTTAACGTAGAGTCAGTGTTTACGTGAGTGTTGTGCATTCAATTGAGAAGTGCTATCTGGGAGATAGCAACATATCCAAAGAGCTTTTTGGAAGGGGATTGGAGATTTCAACCAGCCAGTTACTGTTAGCTGTCCTGCTTCGTTTGCAGAGGAATTCTATAGGTTGCTGATCAGGTTACGCTAAAGCGACGCTAAGGTCAGTGTTTGTTTCATAACTTTTCGAACAACTTTTGGGAATACTTCAAGAATATTTAAATTGTGTGTTTAATATTAAGGAAATTGTATTTAGAACTAAGAATTATTATTATTTATCTAAATTCTTTTCGTGTTCTGAGTACTCGGCGAGTTTAGGCCATTATATTTTGAAATTATAACCTTTTTGATTTAATTTAAGATTGGGATTTGTAAATTAGGGATTTTGGGTTTTAAATATTTATTAAAAGTTTTATATAAAACAAACTGACTATCCTTACGTCATTGATAAGTCAATAAGCATATATGAATGTCGTTAAGATATTTAAAATATCAGTAAAGAACTGGAAGTAACTGTAAAATTACTTTATATATTAATCAGATATTTGAACAAGCAGTAATACTTGTTATTAAGAAGCACTATTCAGCTGAGGGTAAGGAGTATTTCTTTAGCTTTACTGACTAGCCGGAGCAAATATTTAAATAATTAGAAAGATATAACTGAACAATATTTGTATGTCAAATATTGACGTTTGTGAGGTAAGTTGTATATATTAAATTTATCATATAAATATTTCAATTGACGTACCAAGTGGGACGTTATATTTCAGACTGATGAGCCTAAGGGCCCTCCGAGCAAGAGAGTCTAGGTGGCAGGAATTCTACTCGAAGAGCCTACGGGTCCTCTTGAACAGAATGGGATTAGGAGAAAGGATCGAAAAGAATCTGTCTTGCAATTACTTCAGTTTCTCTTTATATAGCCCGAGCTGGCGTAATCAGCGGTTTCAGAGTAGGGGATCCTTCCTTTAGGTGCGAGGAGATAAACCTGCGTCTGCCCGTGATAACGTCGCTTATCGTCTTCCTCACGGCCCAAAGATGCAATACTCCGATTCTTAACGTGATATACGCCATGGGAGAACGCGCGATTTAATATTCAATTACAAAATCGCGTTCGCGCTGGGCGAAACGTTACAGTATCTAAAGTTACTGGGGTTTTGATTTTTTGAATATGTAGGACTTTTAAAATAGTTACAATTTTGATTAAAATTACTTTGATTCGGTGATCTCGATATATAATTTGTATTGTTGAACTGACGAAAATTAAATTAGTTGTGTAAATTTGATTGCTGTATATTGGAAGTTAAATTTGGTTTATTCAATTTCTGACTTTGAAAATTATTTTGATTTTGTGAGTATCGAATATCTTGGAATATATTCATAACCTGCGATTACTTCCAAAGCTTGAACCTTCAATTTATTTCTTATTAAGGATCAAATAACTTGATTGATATAATCTCTGCGGATCTAATGAATTCTGACAAAGTTGCTTGATTCCCATCGTATGACGGTGTTTCGTTTAATAATGCTACACTAAAATGTGGAGAAACATTATTACTGTTAGTAAACAATTTAATATTAGGGGAAATTTAGTACTAGCTGAGTTAGGATTATCTACACACAGAACGTTAGTACAAACACAAATTAAACACACCTTATATGTGCAGTTATTGGCACGCTTACCGCATTTTGCTTAGACTTATAATTAAATATTTAAAGATATGTTAGTATATTTAAATTGGTTATTTAATTTCGTTTCACCTGAAAACTATTACTGCATTACTCTGATGTTTGAAAATTATTATTTGCTTTTACTTTGAAGCAAAACTTGATTTTCAATTTGAAAATGCACTTACATTGTGCGTTGACGAACGGATTGCTTAACTGCTAGATCTTGTTGTCCTCAATTGGACTGATGATCCCAATGATCAGATGGTCCCAATGACCAAGTGGTTAGAATAACTAGGGGTTGACTACAGAAGTTGGAATCGACGAAGCGGCTCTTTGCACGGGCGATGTTTATCCCTGAAGGCGTCCGGACGACCCGGGATGAGATGTAGAATCGATGAACAATCAACGATTGAAATCCAAAAGTGCGAAATTGGTTTATTTTTCTAAAAACCTTTTAAGCTATTTTGTTTATAATACCGACTGCGCCAGTTAAATAAAAAGGCTGCCAAAGCGACTTTTTAAAAAACACTTTTATTTTACAACGGCAATGCTACATGTTGGAGCTCAAAGACAGTCAGACAATTTCTTACATCTAACAAGTGAACTAAAGATAAAATGTTACACTACTAGCTTATATAGCATAGATTATCTACTAAGATAAGCTTATCTCCCAAAGATACACGTGACAGGATGCTGGTCCCTGCAAGGTTACAAGGTAAAAACTTTTAAACAGTAGGAGACTGTTCTACTACAAGGTAACTCGTAATGTACGTTGTTGAATGTACGTTGTTGTTATT
Source organism: Agriotes lineatus (assembly GCA_940337035.1). Taxonomy (NCBI): domain Eukaryota; kingdom Metazoa; phylum Arthropoda; class Insecta; order Coleoptera; family Elateridae; genus Agriotes; species Agriotes lineatus. The sequence continues at coordinate 9,035 of CALNHX010007916.1, read as the reverse complement.
GTATCACCAACGTGATGTCATCGGGAACAGTATTTAAACTCACACTATATATTGCTGTGAACAGATTTTAATAGCTGTATATTGCAAATGATAATTATTAATAGTTGATAACATAACCAGCAAAGCGGATATTTATTATGAGAATGCCCAGTATATGTAATAATTTTAATTTCAGATTTGTTAATAAATAGCATAGGCCATTACATAATTGATCGTATGATGTTTTTAGAATAGCTTTAGTTCTGTCTAAAAAACCAATTAAAATTAGAGCAGGCTGGCATTTCATGGAACAAAAACATAAACTGTAAACAAAACAATTGGGGTGACTTCTTCAAGAGGTTTGAATGTGTTTTGCCAAGCTGTCCCAAAAAGAGGATGTTTCTATGTGCTACTAAATACCCAAGTTAATGAAAAGTAGTGTTTTATTTAGAGATTGTGTCGGGGGTTATTTGTGGAAGTTTTCCCTTGCATTGGGCTTCCGCACAGGTAAATATGAGGCGTCGATTTGCTCCAGTGGAAGCGATGGTATTTGGATGTTATTCTACGGAGGTCCAGCCAGTTTTATAAGTTCGTTTACAAGAGTATAAGCAAGCGAATTAAGTGTCGCGCAGCGGAACCCTACATTCAAGGCTCCCAGCTTCAGCGAAAGCGATTCGGACGGTCTTCGAGAGTGGCAGCCAATTATCAGGTGATTTCGAGCGCAAATTTGTGACTTGCTAACTGCAGGCCTGCAACAACGGCTTGTCCAGAGCGTCGTAAAAGCTCCAGCTCGGGGCAGGTAGCCGTATATTTATCGCAGAAGCCATAAAAAGGTCAGATTTGCCACCTAAAATTGTTAATTTAGTGATTGTGGATTGATTGGCGTCTCTTAGAGCCTAACTTCCGGTCGTGGCCTGGATAGGAGTGTTTTGTTTTATGATGTGGAATACTTACGTTCCATTATTATCGCATAGCAACAGCGTTAATTGGTTGGGTCGTTATATACTTACGAAACCACGAAACCATATTGATTATTTTATCGGTCCCATGAGCTAGAAATACCACACTTGTTAATTCCCATCAGTTAAATAGCGGGATACAGAATGCTTATAATTAAATGTTTAATAGAACTTTAACTAATAAATAATAGCAATTGAGTAGTCAGATGTAGCGACCTAACCTTGAAATAGAGTCATTTAGTTATAAATAAATAAGTTTCATCAAACATTATCCGGGCATAGTAGGAAAGTAGTGGATATAATTAGAGGCTATTTATAATTTAAAATTTATTAAACCCATAAGAGGCCATTCAAATCATCACTAATACGGTGCCGATTCGGCTCAAAATTTCCTGTACTATGAACCAGCTTAAGACCGTGCTGAATAATGAAGCATGTAGCAGTTTCTTATTGTAACACAGAACGCCGATAATGTGATTTCATATTCGGCAGAAACATTCTAAACAAGCAGGTAAGTTCGATTTTCGGCCGACTATTTTTTTCGAGGCCAAGAAAACTATTGTCTTATTGGAAAAATGTCCATGTCATCTTAAAGCCTAGATCAACAGGTTAGAATTTGTGGTCTTGATACGCGGTGATCAGATAAAAATATAGAATTAATTTCCCTTTTCTTCAATGCAGCATCGAATCTCTTTTACCCTGTTGTCAGAAATGTTCAAACTGATAAGATGTACATCTGAACATTTGCATTGCAGGTTCTAATTACCTTCGTCGATTGAACAGACAAAACAACCTATCAAAACGTATTTATTTACATCCAGCAGTCATTTTATCAATAAATGAAAATTCAGTTTAAAGGCATCCAAAAATATATGGACCCACTGAACAGTAGTAACTGTGGTTGTGGATTTTTTCTAAATCGGTTATTTTTGCTTTATTCTGTCTTTTAAAAACTATAAAAACTAGTGTTTATTGCAGTTACATATTTCTTATTTAAATAATTGTTTTCTTCATATTAACATTTCAGTGGTCCAGTAATACCGACAATCCAGTTACGAAGCTCGTAAACATTGGCATATACTCCATAGAAGTTGGGTCGAGCGCATCCATGTCCAAACGAAACCACTCCAATGAGTTCTCTATGTATTGCTAATGGACCACCGGAATCACCTTGGCAAGCATCCTTCCCGCCTTCCTTATAGCCAGCACAAATCATACTGTAACAAAAATAAATGCATATTATGTGCATGCCTTAAACGTCTAATAAAGCACAATGGGAGATGACAGAAAGATTATTATTTTTAAACTCTGCAGTAACCAAGCTAGCTTACTAAGCATAAAATTATTGACACCCTGTATTTAAATAAAAGAAATACCCATAATAATCCATCTGTTCCAGGAGTTGTAAGGCTTACTTACTACTGTGTTATTTCGCCATACGATTCATTGCATTCGCTAGTCGAAACAACTGGCACAGACACTTTTTGCAATTGCTCGGGTGAAGTCCCCTAAAATATTTCTATTTTCATACACAGTTCTCATTTTAATAATTTGAAAAACTACCGATTCTGTCAAACTTCCCCATCCGGTGGCTAGAGCTATTGTACCAGCAGGAGGTGGATTACTTGCCAAACGAATGCAGTTCACGCCTGGAGATTTCAATTTGAAGGGATTTTTAACCTATGAATAGCAAAACATCATCATTATAAGTAATCATATTATTTAAAATCTCTTAGTTGAAATTTGAAAACGGTTTACAATTATATTGACTATCGCATTTTCAATTACATTAGTTAAAAAGAGTCAGATGTAAAAGAAAATAATTTTAACGGTAGTAGATGATATGGATCTGGGTTTGAAATAATCGATCGTACATAAGATATTGCATGCACTTCAATCGTAAATTGACGTTTTCGACCCTCGCCGTGTTATAGCTGTCGGTGCTTCGCACCTCGTGTGAAAAACTCCATTTCAATTACCGGATTGGAACTTCCAAGACCTAGCATAGAAAATTGAATAGGAAACAACGTGTATGTGTATTGTTGCTCGCCATAACGGAATCAATCAAAACAGAACATTATTATGCACATTTTCATACTTTATGTTCAGATATTGAAAAAGGATACCCTAACATCACAAGGAAGTTCCACCTTAATTTGAATATTTTCAAACCAAACATAAAAATGTCTAGGTTTACTACCTTTATAACTGCGATGTCGTTGTTCTTTGTTGTAGAATTGTATTGCTCGTGGAAAAAATGTTCTCTATTTGATGTATTTCTCCACCTTTCGTGCGATAACTTGTGCCAGAAACAAGTGTGAAATTCGGATTTCTCACGTTGTAGAAACAGTGAGCAGCCGATACGGCCCAGTTTGCTGCTATAATGGACGCTCCGCACCAATGGTGACCGTGTAGATATACAGACACTTGATACGGAACTTCCTTTATATCAGCATCTTCTCCCCCAACGATTCGTCCGCCATCATTATCATCTTCATTAACGGGCAACGTAGTTATTTGTCCTAAAATTTATATACTGTAAGATTGTGTAAATATATTCCAACAAATAACCATTCACCTTCATGATAACAAAATATTGAATCACTTCGTATTTCTGCAGAAACCTAATGTAACACAAGCTCAAGAAAATAAAAATAAAGCGTTGACAAAGAGAAAAAAGGCAGATAGTTTCTTCCTTATGGATTCAAATATTTATTATTTCTTTTAAATTTACGAAACAACTGCAGTGGAGTATTTTCATTTTAGCACAGTGGAGCACTACTTCATAAACCACGTTCTGACCATTGTATGCATTTAACCACTCTCGATGAAAAAGAAACATTTTACATAAATCCGAAGATGAACTTAAAACTTCTCATCAAGTTACCACTGAGATAATTTTTGAAAAGAAGATTCTAGGAACTTGCTAATACAATACGAGGTGAATAAATAAGAAATAAACGGAGATCACATAAATTAGTTTATTAAAACATTCCTACGTTTTTAAATATGTCTTCAGACATTTAAAAGTATTTATCTTTATCAGTGTTGTTATACACTCTTAACCAAATTGTTTTTAGTATCGTTAAGAGCGGTAATGGATAGATTTTACAGCACTCAGTGCGGTAATGGATAGATATTACCGCACTCAGTGCGGTAATAAATATTACCGCACTCTTTTTGTATAAAGAAATACATTGAACCAGAATCTATTGATGAAGAGAAAATATTTAACAATACACGTTTGCTTATGGCACTTAACGAGACTCGTTTGATTGCCGCAAAACTCGGCTCACCGCCTCGTTTTTGTCAATCAAACTCGTGTCGTTAAGATGCCCATAATCAAACTTGTATTGTTAATATATATTGTCTTCATCGTTGTTGTTATAAACTATTAACCAAATTAATTTTAGTATCGTTAAGAGCTTCATTAACGCACTCTTTTTATATAAAAAAATACATTGAACCAGAATTTATTGATGAAGATAAAATACTGAACAATACATGTTTGTTTATGGCACTTAACGAAACTCGTTTGATTGCTGCAAAACTCGGCTCACCGCCTCGTTTTGGCAAACAAACTCGTTTCGTTAAAATGCTCATAATCAAATTTGTATAGTTAATATCTATAATAGTATATATTAAAATGAGTTGCTTTCTTACCAATGAAGCTGACACTAACAACACAATAAATCAAATACCATAGCTTCGCCATGATGAACAGTACTGCACAGTAGTATACCATATTATTTATACATATCCATCACAGCAATAAAATTTGTCGTAAAATATTATACTGTCAATTTTATTTTCACGTTCTCAGGATAGTCGATGGGAATATTTGAATTGTAAAATATTTGATTTGTGATATTCTTAATTTGCATTTTTTATGCTTTTTGAAAAATTTACCGTCGATAGGCTGTTGTAATCAAAATTTATTACTATCACGACTTGATAAACACTATCTTACTCTCATATACAAGCAGCATTCTAAAAATAGTACTAAGTACTAAATATTTGCAGAATTACATTTAAAAACTTTTCCTTCTTAATAAATGTGTTTTATATGGTTTTGCAGAAAGTTCGTTCCCCACATTTCGTTCTCCACATTTCGTACCCCACATCTCGTTCCCGGATATTTCGTCTCCCCACATCTCGCACCCGGAAACTTCGTTCCCGAGCGAGCTCAATTTGTCTCCTAGATCACAGAGTGTTGAAAAACGAGTGCAGCGATCGGAATACAGTTAGAAAATGAAAGATATTTTAATTAATTTATTTATTATAATAAACTTATACGAACAAAATAAATTGTATTTATTAAAAATTACGGGTTAATCTAAGTATGTTCCTGATATTTTGTATAGGGCTATAATTTCTCATTCTGGACAACTTTTCTCAGTAATATTTTGCCGTATCATACACAAAAGGGGTAGGTTACCCGAAAATAAAATAGCTTTTGCTTAACTGTCAAGGCCGACTTTTTTTGAAAAACAGAAAATTTTCTTAAAATTCTCTACGAACCAAGCAGAAATTTTAATTATTATAACATTTTTATATAAAACTAAAAATAAAATTAAATTCCATCTTGTAAACTCAATCCGGGACATACTGCATATAGTTCTTATAAGTTTATTATAATAAATAAATAATTTAAAATATATTTAATTTTTCTAACTGCATCCGATTGCTGCACTCGTTTTTCAACACCCTGTAATCTAGGGGACAAATTGAGCTCGCTCGGGAACGATGTTTCCGGGTACGAGATGTGGGGAAAGGAAATATCCCGGGGACGAAATGTGGGCTACGAAATGTGGGGAACGAACTTTCCGTATCCCGTTTTATATCATGAGTCAAAGCACTGTTTCTGGCAATTTTCTTGTAAAGCAACTTTCAGCTTCTTATATCTTTTACAAGTACCACTTCTTTTTTGTTCGATATCGTCTCAATGTCTCTGTTCCATGTATTCCTAAATCTTCTTCCTGTCAATTTCTCGCTTGACTCCATTTTCTAAAGCTTTTAAATCTTTCGTTCATTCTCAAATTCTTAGGTGGGTGCACAATACAGGCCGGCTCGACTTCTCGGCGATTTTAGGATGGTTCGTAATAACTACTAAACATGTAGGCGCCAGCTACCGTACAGCGACAACACAAGACTCAAGTGAAACTGACACAATTTAATAAATTTGATTCCAGCAAAGGTACCAATATGTGGTTTAATTGAAGAGATCAAAAACTTGTGGATGACACGTAAATAATACCAAATTATTGTTTGAAAAACAAATTTGGGACTTTATTAAACAGGCCAGTGACCCAACGTGAGAAAAAGAACAAGAAGGAGCTTCAAATTATTATTATATAAATACCACAAAGTTCGTTTATTAAATGTGAATCCAAAATTAAAAATTGTTGTACATATTTATTATGTCGATTATGTATAATTTTTAGTATTGTATTCAAACTGTAAGAATATACAATTTTAACACTTCACTTAAGGGATTGAAATGAGCATAATTTATAATTGATTTGTTAAGAAAATATTATTTTGTGTTCAATCTTATGAATGATTTAAATTTAATAATAGAATATTTATACTATTAACTGCATCTTGCAGAAATCCATATAATGTAGTATAGTAAAGCTTTAATAAGGTAACCAAGTAACCATGTAATTGAATTAATAGACTGGGGGCTAGTAAATGATAAAATATAAAAAATAATAACTAATGTTGGCAACTTTAATAGCAACGAAGAATTAAATAGAAGCACTCGGAATAGATTCGGGCGAAGTTTAAGGAACTTTAATGAATTGAAGCCATCATAAGCTGGAGCTATAGAAAGAGCTATTTAATGACATGATTCACGTATGGCGTCGCAGCCGTGGAAAAGACCTTACCGAAACAATGGGCATTTATAAATAAGAGAATGTTTATCGCATTAAATTCGAGTCTTAACACAATCGCTAGCTGTGGGCGTTTACCAGTGAAATGGTCCGTTTAGTATTCCGGGTAATTAAAAAGTACAGAATACATTCCGAAAATAAACAAAGCTAATAAAATTGGTACACAAATTATGGTTGATTACTAGTTACAAAAATTAGAATAAATTTAAAATTTGTAATAAATAACCCCTAATGGGAGTTCGACAGCAGCAGAAGGCACATGAGTGGATTTGCGTCGAAAGACGGTAGGAATCTCAATCAAGCTAAAACTGCTTCTTGTGTATCCTATTTTTCCTTTATATCATCCTAAACATTCGCCAACTCGGTAGGTCAGCGTGGGGAATTAAATCCAATTACCCCCAAACAACGAAAACAAACCTCAAAACTGAAATACCCCAGGTTGGTAACGAGCAATTAAAACTTTTTTCGTTGACCGCTTGTTAATTTCAATATTAATGAATTATTTTTCCTAAAACAGGATGGATTAATAGACGTCATTAACACACTGTTTTTGATTAATACACTCTTTTTCATGAATTAAACTGTTTTTTTTAAATGAATGGATTAATAGATCTATTAATACACTGTTTTTGATTAATACGCTCTTTTTCATTAATTAACTGTTTCTGTGATTTTGACGTTTTGATGATATTTTGCATGGAGGTTAGTTGTATTAATCAAATTTTTCGCCACAGAAAAAGATTTTGCGGTCAACGAAAAAATTTTGTAATCAACTCGTTTGTTAACGGGCGATTAATAAGCTCAACTATTAAAGGCACTCGCTCGCTATCGCTCATTCGTGCTTTAAACAGTTTCGATTATTAATCGCCTTCATTAACACACTTGTTGGTTAAATAACTATTAATTAAATTATTCAAGAGAATTTATGAAACGGGTCAGACACCAAAAAATTTGCTAGTTTCAACATTTATACCACTCCCAAAAAATAAGAACGCTACAAGATGTAAAGACTATAGAATAACCGGTTTTATGAGCCATGTCCTTAAAATCTTTTCAATATTCTCCATGCGTGAATTTTTAAAAAAGAAATGGCCTGTGACCAAGGATACCCTTTTTGATTGAGAGAGCGCCGGACGTCAATTGTGACGTTTTTGGGAGTTTTGGTGATTTTTAAAAGGCCGTCGATAAAATCAAGCATCAGAAACTATTTGAAATCTGAAGTTCGGGGGCTAAATAGATGATAAAGACATCCGTTTAATAATAAATTTGTATACTGAACAGAAAGCGAGTATTCTCCTAGAAAAAGAATGTTCTACGGAGTTCTATGTGAGAAGAGGGGTGCGCCAGGCTTGCGTACTTTCGCCCCTACTCTTTAATGTGTATTTAGAGAATCAGGGGCGTCTAAGCGGAGATGCAAGGTGTGCACGGCACCCGGGCGGCAGGATCTAGAGGGCGCCAGTTAGGCCTTGGTTACATAACTAATTATTTCAAATTCAAAATTTAGAGTTTTCCTCTAACGCTATTGCTGGAAATAAAGCTTTGTAACGAATGAGATAACGTGACTGAGTGACGTCACTCGAAGCCTGAAAGCACCGGGCACTGGGTAGCGGAGGTGTAGGCTAAACCACGATATAACATACAAGTGGATCAACTCCACTATCAGAGTTGGCCATTTTATTTAAAATCTAGCGTATCTTCAGTCCACGTTTTGATGTAGTTGTTGCTGAGGGTGATCATCTTCGGAGTAGTTTTTGTTTGTTACAGACAAGGTCTAGGAGTACGAAAATATCAGATGCCTTAAACTCCAACTGCTTTGGTCATGTGGTCAAAGTCCTACTAAAATTTTGCTGATAATAAGGAATTCCAATCCTAGAATATACTGTACCCCCCACCCAAGAAAAGCGCCCTTCCGTGCTTTCCAAGAATACTTCGATACTCAGCATCACTCCGTTTTTCTAATACAATGAAATGCTATGAACTAGTTATTTATCAAAAAAAAAAAACAAAAAAAATTTTTTTTTTGCCGACGACCATAGCTCAAAAGTTGATGTTGCCTTCATTTTCGGAGGACCTATCGTATGAAAACGATCCAAGACTTCAGGAAGGTTCCTGGCGACCGGAATCGTGTACACATACGAACATACATCCCCCGCACAGCACGTTTAGGCACCCCCCAATACGGGGGATTGATCTAGTGGGC
>CALNHX010007915.1:0-67636 GCA_940337035.1 Agriotes lineatus | reverse complement strand
GACGTTTCAGCTGTCCCGTATGTCCCTAACGTCCCAGACGTCCCAGACGTCCTAGTTGTACCATATGTCATTAACGTCCCAGACCTCCCAGACGTCCCAGATGTCCCATATGTTCCTAACGTCCCAGACGTCCCAGATGTCCCATATGTCCCATATGACCCTAATGTCCCAGGCGTCCCAGTTGTCCCATATGTCCCATATGTCCCTAATGTTCCAGGCGTCCTAAATGACCCATATGTCCTGAACGTCCCAGACGTCCCAGACGTTTTAGATGTCCCATATGTCTTTAACGTCCCAGACGTCCCAGATGTCCCATATGTCCCATGTGTCCCTAATGTCCCAGGCGTCCCAGATGTCCCATATGTCCCATAAGTCCTTAATGCCTCAGGCGTCCTAAATGTCCCATATGTCCCTAACGTCCCAGGCGTCCCAGATGTCCCATATGTCCCTAATATCCCAGGCGTCCTAGATGTTCCATATGTCCCTAATGTCCCAGGCGTCCTAGATGTTCCATATGTCCCTAACGTCCCAGACGTCCTAAATGTCCCATATGTCCCTAACGTCCCAGACGTCCCAGCCGTCCCGTATGTCCCTAATGTCTCAGACGTCTTAGGCGTCTCAGACGTCCTAGATGTCCCATATGTCCCTAACGTCCCAGACGTCCTAGATGTCCCATATGTCCTTAACGTCCCAGACGTCCCACATGTCCCATATGTCCCTAACGTCCCAGACGTCCCAGATGTCCCATATGTCCCATATGTCCCTAATGTCCCAGGCGTCCTAGATGTTCCATATGTCTTTAACGTCCTAGACGTCCTAAATGTCCTATATGTCCCTAACGCCCCAGACGTCCCAGCCGTCCCGTATGTCCCTAATGTCTCAGACGTCTCAGGCGTCTTAGACGTTCTAGATGTCCCATATGTCCCTAACGTCCCAGACGTCCTAGATGTCCTATATGTCCCTATCGTCCCAGACGTGCTAGATGTATCATATGTCCTTAACGTCCCAGACGTCCCATATGTCCCATATGTCCCTAAAGTCCCAGACGTCCCAGATGTCCCATACGTCCCTAACGTCCCAGACGTCCCCGATGTCCCATATGTCCCTAACGTCCCAGACGTCTCAGATGTCCCATATGTCCCATATGTACCTAATGTCCCAGGCGTCCCATATCCCATATGTCCCATATGTCCCATATGTCCCTAATGTCCCAGACGTCCTAAATGTAACATATGTCCTTAACGTCCCAGACGTCCCAGACGTCCTAGATGTCCCATATGTCCTTGACGTCGCAGACGTCCCAGATGTCCCATATGTCCCATATGTCCCTAATGTCCCAGGCTTCCTAAATGTCCCATATGTTCTTAACGTCCCAGACGTCCCAGACGTCCTAGATGTCCCATATGTCCTTAGCGTCCCAGACGTCCCAGATGCCCCATATGTCCCTAACGTCCCAAACGTCCCAGATGTCCCATATGTCCCATATGTCCTTAATGTTCCAGGCGTCCCAGATGTCCCATATGTCCCTAATGTCCCAGGCGTCCTAAATGTCCCATATGTCCTTAACGTCCCAGATGTCCCAGACGTCCTAGATGTCCCATTTGTCCTTCACGTCCCAGACGTCCCAGATGTCCCATATGTCCCTAACGTCGCAGACGGCCCAGTTGTCCCATATGTCCCATATGTCCCTAATGTCCCAGGCGTCCTAGATGTTTTATATGTCCCTAACGTCCCCAACGTCCTAAATGTCCCATATGTCCCTAACGTTCCAGACGTCCCAACTGTCCCGAATGTCCCTAACGTCCCAGACGTCCCAGACGTCCCAGACGTTATAGATGCTTCATATGTCCCTAAGGTCCCAGACGTCCTAAATGTCCCATATATCCCTAATGTCCCAGGCGTTCTAGATGTTCCATATGTCCCTAACGTCCCCGACGTCCTAAATGTCCCATATGTCCCTAACGTTCTAGACGTCCCAGATGTCCCATATGTCCCTAATGTCCCAGACGTCCCAGATGTCCCATATGTCCCATATGTTCACAATGTCCCAAGCGTCCTAGATGTTTCATATGTCCCTAACGTCCCAGACGTCATAAATGTCCCATATGTCCTTAACGTCCCAGACGTTCCAGCTGTCCCGTATGCCCCTAACGTCTCAGACGTCCCAGACGTTCTAGATGTCCCATATGTCCCTAACGTCCCAGACGTCCTAGATGCCCTATATGTCCGTAACGTCCCAGACGTCCCAGATGTCCCATATGTTTCATATGTCCCTAATATTCCAATCGTCCCAGATGTCTCATATGTCCCATATGTCCCTAATGTTACAGGCGTCCTAAATGTCCCATATGTCCTTAACGTCCCAGACGTCCCGGACGTCCTAGAGGTCCCATATGTCCCTAACGTCCCAGACGTCCCAGATGTCCCATATGCCACTAACGTCCCAGACGTCCCAGATGTCACATATGTCCCATATGTTTACAATGTCCCAGGCGTCCTAGATGTTCCATAGGTCCCTAACGTCCCAGACATCCTAAATCTCCCATATGTCCCTAACTTCCCAGAAGTCCCAGGCGTCCTAAATGTCCTATATGTTCTTAACGTCCCAGACGTCCCAGACGTCCTAGATGTCCCATATGTCAACATCCCAGACGTTTCAGATGTCCCATATGGCCCTAACGTCCCAGACGTCCCAGATGTCCCATATGTCCCATATGTCGCAAATGTCCCAGGCGTCCTAGATGTTCCATATGTCCCTAACGTCCCAGACGTCCTAAATGTCTCATATGTCTCTAACGTCCCAGACGTCCCAGCTGTCGCGTATGTCCCTAACGTCCCAGACGTCCCAAACGTCCAAGATGCCCCATATGTCCTTAACGTCCCAGACGTCCCAGATGTCCCATATGTCCCTAACGTCCCAGACGTCCCAGATGTCCCATATGTCCCATATGTTTACAATGTCCCAGGCGTCCTAGATGTTCCATATGTCCCTAACGTCCCAGACGTCCTAAATGCCCCATATGTCCTTAACGTCCTAGACGTCCCAGCTGTCCCGTATGCCCCTAACGTCCCAGACGTCCCAGACGTTCTAGATGTCCCATATGTCCCTAACGTCACAGACGTCCTAGATGCCCTATATGTCCGTAACGTCCCAGACGTCTCAGATGTCCCATATGTCCTTAACGTCCTAGACGTCCCAGATGTCCCATTTTTCCCTAACGTCCCAGACGTTCTAGATGTCCCATATGTCCTTAACGTCCCAGACGTCCCAGCTGTCCCGTATGTCCCTAACGTCCTAGACGTCCCAGACGTTCTAGATGTCCCACATGTCCCTAACGTCCCACACGTCCTGGATGTCCTATATGTCCCTAACGTCCCAGACGTCCCAGACGTCCCAGATGTCCCATTTGTCCGATATATCCCTAATGTCCCAGGCGTCCTAAATGTCCCATATGTCCTTAACGTCCCAGACCTCCCAGACGTCCTAGATGTCCCATATGTCCTTAACGTCCCAGACGTTTTAGATGTCCCATATGTCCCTAACGTCCCAGACGTCCCAGATGTCTCATATGTCCCATATGTCCTTAACGTCCCAGACCTCCCAGACGTCCTAGATGTCCCATATGTCCTTAACGTCCCAGACGTTTTAGATGTCCCATATGTCCCTAACGTCCCAGACGTCCCAGATGTCCCATATGTCCCATTTGTCCGATATATCCCTAATGTCCCAGGCGTCCTAAATGTCCCATATGTCATTAACGTCCCAGACGTCCCAGACGTTCTAGATGTCGCATATGTCCCTAACGTCCCAGACGTCCCAGACTTCCTAGATGTCCCATATGTCCTTAACGTCAAAGACGTCTCAGATGTCCCATATGTCCCTAACGTCCCAGACGTCCCAGATGTCCTATATGTCCCATATGTCCCTAATGTCCCAGGCGTCCCAGATGTCCCATATGTCCCATATGTACCTAATGTCCCAGGCGTCTCATATCCCATATGTCCCATATGTCCCTAATGTCCCAGACGTCCTAAATGTGCCATATGTCCTTAACGTCCCAGACGTCCCAGACGTCCTAGATGTCCCATATGTCCTTGACGTCGCAGACGTCCCAGATGTCCCATATGTCCCATATGTCCCTAATGTCCCAGGCTTCCTAAATGTCCCATATGTTCTTAACGTCCCAGACGTCCTAGATGTCCCATATGTCCTTAACGTCCCAGACGTTTTAGATGTCCCATATGTCCCTAACGTCCCAGACGTCCCAGATGTCCCATATGTCCCATTTGTCCGATATATCCCTAATGTCCCAGGCGTCCTAAATGTCCCATATGTCATTAACGTCCCAGACGTCCCAGACGTCCTAGATGTCCCATATGTCCCTAACGTCCCAGACTTCCTAGATGTCCCATATGTCCTTAACGTCAAAGACGTCTCAGATGTCCCATATGTCCCTAATGTTCCAGGCGTCCTAAATGTCCCATATGTGCTTAACGTCCCAGACGTCCTAGGTGTCCCATATGTCTTTAACGTCCACGACGTCCCAGATGTCCCATATGTCCCATGTGTCCCTAATGTCCCAGGAGTCCCAGATGTCCCATATGTCGTTAATGCCTTAGGCGTCCTCAATGTCCTATATGTTCCTAACGTCCCAGACGTCTCAGATGTTCCATATGTCCCATATGTCCCTAATGTCCCAGGCGTCCTAGATGTTCCATATGTCTTTAACGTTCCAGACATCCTAAATGTCCCATATGTCCTTAACGTCCCAGACGTCCCAGCTGTCCCGTATGTCCCTAATGTCTCAGACGTCTCAGACGTATCAGACGTCCTAGATGTCGTATATGTCGCTAACGTCCCAGACGTCCCAGATGTCCCACATGTCCCATATGTCCCTAATGTCCCAGGCGTCCTAGATGTTCCATATGTCCCTAACGTCCCAGACGTCCTAAATGTCCCATATGTCCTTAACGTCCCAGACGTCCAAGACGTCCCAGATGTCCCATATGTCCCATATGACCCTAATGTCCCAGGCGTCCCAGATGTCCCATATGTCCCATATGTCCCTAATGTTCCAGGCGTCCTAAATGTCCCATATGTCCTGAACGTCCCAGACGTCCCAGACGTCCTAGATGTCCCATATGTCTTTAACGTCACAGACGTCCCAGATGTCCCATATGTCCCACGTGTCCCTAATGTCCCAGGCGTCTCAGATGTCCCATATGTACCATAAATCCTTAATGCCTCAGGCGTCCTAAATGTCCTATATGTCCCTAACGTCCCAGACGTCACAGATGTCCCATATGTCCTTAATGTCTCAGGCGTCACAGATGTCCCATATGTCCCATATGTCCTTAATGTCCCAGGCGTCGCAGATGTCCCATATGTCCCATATGTCCCTAATGTCCCAGGCGTCCTAAATGTCCTATATGTCATTAACGTCCCAGACGTCCCAGACGTCCTAGATGTCCCATATGTCCCTAACGTCGCAGACGTCCCAGACTTCCTAGATGTCACATATGTCCTTAACGTCCCAGACGTCTCAGATGTCCCATATGTCCCTAATGTCCCAGGCGTCCTAAATGTCCCATATGTCATTAACGTCCCAGACGTCCCAGACGTCCTAAATGTCCCATATGTCCTTAATGTCCCAGGCGTCCCAGATGTCCCATATGTCCCATATGTCCCTAATGTTCCAGGCGTCCTAAATGTCCCAGACGTCCCAGACGTCCTAGATGTCCCATATGTTCCTAACGTCCCAGACGTCCCAGATGTCCCATATGTCCCTAATGTCTCAGGCGTCCTAAATGTCCCATATGTTATTAACGTCCCAGACGTCCCAGACGTCCTAGATGTCCCATATGTCCCTAACGTCCCAGACGTGCCAGACTTCCTAGACGTCCCATATGTCCTTAACGTCCCAGACGTCTCAGATGTCCCATATGTCCCTAACGTCCCAGACGTCCCAGATATCCCATATGTCCCATATGTCCCTAATGTCCCAGGCGTCCCAGATGTCCCATATGTCCCATATGTCCCATATGTCCCTAATGTTCCAGGTGTCCTAAATGTCCCATATGTGCTTAACGTCCCAGACGTCCCAGACGTCCTAGATGTCCCATATGTCTTTAACGACCACGACGTCCCAGATGTCCCATATGTCCCATGTGTCCCTAATGTCCCAGAAGTCCCAGATTTCCCATATGTCGTTAATGCCTCAGGCGTCCTAAATGTCCCATATGTCCCTAACGTCCCAGACGTCACAGAT
This sequence comes from Agriotes lineatus, assembly GCA_940337035.1. NCBI lineage: Eukaryota > Metazoa > Arthropoda > Insecta > Coleoptera > Elateridae > Agriotes > Agriotes lineatus. The sequence goes on along the minus strand of CALNHX010007915.1, from coordinate 61,367 downwards.
GTCCCATATGTCCCATATGTCCTTAATGTCCCAGGCGTCCCGGATGTCCCATATGTCCCATATGTCCCTAATGTCCCAGGCGTCCTAAATGTCCCAGACGTCCCAGACGTCCTAGATGTCCCATATGTCCCTAACGTCCCAGACGTCCCAGATGTCCCATATGTCCCTAATGTCCCAGGCGTCCTAAATGTCCCATATGTCATTAACGTCCCAGACGTCCCAGACGTCCTAGATGTCCCATATGTCCCTAACGTCCCAGACGTCCCAGACTTCCTAGATGTCCCATATGTCCTTAACGTCCCAGACGTCTCAGATGTCCCATATGTCCCTAACGTCTCAGACGTCCCAGATGTCCTATATGTCCCATATGTCCCTAATGTCCCAGGCGTCCCAGATGTCCCATATGGTCCATATGACCCTAATGTTCCAGGCGTCCTAAATGTCCCATATGTGCTTAACGTCCCAGACGTCCTAGGTGTCCCATATGTCTTTAACGTCCACGACGTCCCAGATGTCCCATATGTCCCATGTGTCCCTAATGTCCCAGGCGTCCCAGATGTCCCATATGTCCCATATGTCCCTAATGTCCCAGGCGTCCTAAATGTCCCAGACGTCCCAGACGTCCTAGATGTCCCATATGTCCCTAACGTCCCAGACGTCCCAGATGTCCCATATGTCCCTAATGTCCCAGGCGTCCTAAATTTTTCATATGTCATTAACGTCCCAGACGTCCCAGACGTGCTAGATGTCCCATATGTCCCTAACGTCCCTGACGTCCCAGACTTCCTAGATGTCCCATATGTCCTTAACGTCTCAGACCTCTCAGATGTCCCATATGTCCCTAACGTCCCAGACGTCCCAGATGTCCTATATGTCCCATATGTCCCTAATGTCCCAGGCGTCCCAGATGTCCCATATGTCCCAAATGTCCCTAATGTTCCAGGCGTCCTAAATGTCCCATATGTGCTTAACGTCCCAGACGTCCTAGGTGTCCCATATGTCTTTAACGTCCACGACGTCCCAGATGTCCCATATGTCCCATGTGTCCCTAATGTCCCAGGAGTCCCAGATGTCCCATATGTCGTTAATGCCTCAGTCGTCCTAAATGTCCTATATGTTCCTAACGTCCCAGACGTCTCAGATGTTCCATAAGTCCCTAACGTCCCAGACATCCTAAATGTCCCATATGTCCCTAACGTCCCAGACGTCCCAGCTGTCCCGTATGTCCCTAATGTCTCAGACGTTTCAGACGTATCAGACGTCCTAGATGTCGTATATGTCGACATCCTTTTACAAAAGTTATATTTAATTGGTTGTGATCTAAACCTAGTAAGCTTATTTAAATCGTACTTACAAGATCGAGCTCAGTTTGTTATGTTTCACGGTTTAACTTCTGATCATTTTAAAACTCCCTCAGGGGTACCCCAAGGCAGCAACTTGGGACCTTTGTTGTTTTCTGTTTTTATAAATGACTTGCCACTACATATAGGGTACTCAAGTTCCCTTCTTTTTGCTGACGACCTTAAAATCTTTAGAGAAATTCGATCCTATGATGATTGTAATTTGTTACAGCTCGACCTTACGTCGATTGTCAAGTGGAGTAGTGATAATGAGCTCCTATTTAATGTTAATAAATGCAAGATTATGACATTTACACTAAAAATTAATAAAATAAACTTTAGTTATAAAATGCAAGATCAACTCTTAAGTAGGGCACATATTATTCGGGACCTGGGCGTAACATTCAATCCTACGTTAACTTGGGATGATCATGTGGATAACATTACAAGTGCTGCACTAAGGAATCTAGGATTCCTGATGAGAGCCACTTCCGAATTTACCAGTATAAAACCTTGTATAATACTGTATAACTCTATTGTTAGATCCACATTAGAATTTTCTTGTATTGTCTGGGACCCAGGAATATTGCTGTATAAAAATAAAATTGAGACTGTCCAGAATAAATTCATTAAATATCTTTGCTTTAAAAAATACCATCGATATCCGCTTTTTCATGAATATAGTGACTTGCGCTTCGAATTTGGAATTACCAAGTTGGTTAAAAGAAGGGAAATTGCTGCTCTCTTGTTCTTACACAAACTGTTAAATGGTGTTATAGACTGCTCCAATTTGCTGGCTTTAATTAATTTGTATGTACCTGCTATATGTTATAGGCCCCGTCGTCACTTGTTCTACATACCTTTTTCTAGAACGGATATGCGCATAAACTCATCATTAGTTAAAATGTTATATATTGCTAATAAAGTTGTTTCTACGTGTGACATAGACATGTTTGGCTCATCGATATGCATTATCAGAAATAAAATCATGCTTTTAGGATAATACAAGTGTTGATCCTGACAGATTGGTTGCTCAGAAGTAATAATAATTTTTTTTGTCTTAGTTTTTAGTGAATTTTGTTTAGATTTTCGTAGTTTCTGTAACATTGTAATTGGGTCTTTACCCGTTTTGTTACTTATTATTAAATAAATAAATAAATTTCGCTAACGTCCCAGACGTCCCAGATGTCCCATATGTCCCATATGTCCCTAATGTCCCAGGCGTCCTAGATGTTCCATATGTCCCTAACGTCCCAGACGTCCTAAATGTCCCATATGTCCTTAACGTCCCAGACGTCCAAGACGTCCTAGATGTCCCATATGTCCTTAACGTCCCAGACGTCCCACATGTCCCATATGTCCCTAACGTCCCAGGCGTCCCAGCCGTCCCGTATGTCCCTAATGTCTCAGACGTCTCAGGCGTCTCAGACATCCTAGATGTCCCATATGTCCCTAACGTCCCAGACGTCCTAAATGTCCCATATGTCCCTAACGTCCCAGACGTCCCAGCCGTCCCGTATGTCCCTAATGTCTCAGACGTCTCAGGCGTCTCAGACATCCTAGATGTCCCATATATCCCTAACGTCCCAGACGTCCTAGATGTCCCATATGTCCTTAACGACAAAGACGTCCCACATGTCCCATATGTCCCTAACGTCCCAGACGTCCCAGATGTCCCATATGTCCCATATGTCCCTAATGTCCCAGGCGTCCTAGATGTTCCATATGTCCCTAACGTCCCAGACGTCCTAAATGTCCCATATGTCCCTAACGTCCCAGACGTCCCAGCCGTCCCGTATGTCCCTAATGTCTCAGACGTCTCAGGCGTCTCAGACGTCCTAGATGTCCCATATGTCCCTAACGTCCCAGACGTCCTAGATGTCCTATATGTTCCTATCGTCCCAGACGTGCTAGATGTCCCATATGTCCTTAACGTCCCAGACGTCCCATATGTCCCATATGTCCCTAACGTCCCAGACGTCCCAGATGTCCCATATGTCCCTATCGTCCCAGACGTCCCAGATGTCCCATATGTCCCTAACGTCCCAGACGTCTCAGATGTCCCATATGTCCCATATGTCCCTAATGTCCCAGGCGTCCCATATCCCATATGTCCCATATGTCCCTAATGTCCCAGACGTCCTAAATGTGCCATATGTCCTTAACGTCCCAGACGTCCCATACGTCCTAGATGTCCCATATGTCCTTGACGTCGCAGACGTCCCAGATGTCCCATATGTCCCATATGTCCCTAATGTCCCAGGCTTCCTAAATGTCCCATATGTTCTTAACGTCCCAGACGTCCCAGACGTCCTAGATGTCCCATATGTCCTTAGCGTCCCAGACGTCCCAGATGCCCCATATGTCCCTAACGTCCCAAACGTCCCAGATGTCCCATATGTCCCATATGTCCTTAATGTTCCAGGCGTCCCAGATGTCCCATATGTCCTTAACGTCCCAGATGTCCCAGACGTCCTAGATGTCCCATTTGTCCTTAACGTCCCAGACGTCCCAGATGTCCCATATGTCCCTAACGTCGCAGACGGCCCAGTTGTCCCATATGTCCCATATGTCCCTAATGTCCCAGGCGTCCTAGATGTTCCATATGTCCCTAACGTCCCCGACGTCCTAAATGTCCCATATGTCCCTAACGTTCCAGACGTCCCAACTGTCCCGAATGTCCCTAACGTCCCAGACGTCCCAGACGTCCCAGACGTCCTAGATGCTTCATATGTCCCTAAGGTACCAGACGTCCTAAATGTCCCATATATCCCTAATGTCCCAGGCGTCCTAGATGTTCCATATGTCCCTAACGTCTCCGACGTCCTAAATGTCCCATATGTCCCTAACGTTCCGGACGTCCCAGATGTCCCATATGTCCCTAACGCCCCAGACGTCCCAGATGTCCCATATGTCCCATATGTTCACAATGTCCTAGCCGTCCTAGGTGTTCCATATGTCCCTAACGTCCCAGACGTCCTAAAGGTCCCATATGTCCTTAACGTCCCAGACGTCCCAGCTGTCCCGTATGCCCCTAACGTCCCAGACGTCCCAGACGTTCTAGATGTCCCATATGTCCCTAACGTTTCAGACGTCCTAGATGCCCTATATGTCCGTAACGTCCCAAACGTCTCAGATGTCCCATATGTCCTTAACGTCCTAGACGTCCCAGATGTCCCATATTTCCCTAACGTCCCAGACGTTCTAGATGTCCCATATGTCCTTAACGTCCCAGACGTCCTAGATGTCCTATATGTCCCTTATGTCCCAGACGTCCCAGTTGTCCCAGATGTCCCATATGTCCGATATGTCCCTAATGTTCCAGGCGTCCTAAATGTCCCATATGTCCTTAACGTCCCAGACTTCCATACGTCCTAGATGTCCCATATGTCCTTAACGTCCCAGACGTTTTAAATGTCCCATATGTCCCTAACGTCCCAGGCGTCCCAGATGTCCCATATGTCCCATATTTCCCTAACGTCCCAGACGTTCTAGATGTCCCATATGTCCTTAACGTCCCAGACGTCCCAGCTGTCCCGTATGTCCCTAACGTCCTAGACGTCCCAGACGTTCTAGATGTCTTACATGTCCCTAACGTCCCAGACGTCCTAGATGTCCTATATGTCCCTAACGTCCCAGACGTCCCAGACGTCCCAGATGTCCCATATGTCCCTAACGTCGCAGACGGCCCAGTTGTCCCATATGTCCCATATGTCCCTAATGTCCCAGGCGTCCTAGATGTTCCATATGTGCCTAACGTCCCCGACGTCCTAAATGTCCCATATGTCCCTAACGTTCCAGACGTCCCAGATGTCCCATATGTCCCTAACGTCCCAGACGTCCCAGATGTCCCATATGTCCCATATGTTCACAATGTCCCAGGCGTCCTAGGTGTACCATATGTCCCTAACGTCCCAGACGTCCTAAATGTCCCATATGTCCTTAACGTCCCAGACGTACCAGACGTCCTAGATGCTTCATATGTCCCTAAGGTCCCAGACGTCCTAAATGTCCCATATATCCCTAATGTCCCAGGCGTCCTAGATGTTCCATATGTCCCTAACGTCCCCGACGTCCTAAATGTCCCATATGTCCCTAACGTTCCAGACGTCCCAGATGTCCCATATGTCCCTAACGTCCCAGACGTCCCAGATGTCCCATATGTCCCATATGTTCACAATGTCCCAGGCGTCCAAGGTGTTCCATATGTCCCTAACGTCCCAGACGTCCTAAATGTCCCATATGTCCTTAACGTCCCAGACGTCCCAGCTGTCCCGTATGCCCCTAACGTCCCAGACGTCCCAGACGTTCTAGATGTCCCATATGTTCCTAACGTCCCAGACGTCCTAGATGCCCTATATGTCCGTAACGTCCCAAACGTCTCAGATGTCACATATGTCCTTAACGTCCTAGACGTCCCAGATGTCCCATATTTCCCTAACGTCCCAGACGTTCTAGATGTCCCATATGTCCTTAACGTCCCAGACGTCCCAGCTGTCCCGTATGTCCCTAACGTCCTAGACGTCCCAGACGTTCTAGATGTCCCACATGTCCCTAACGTCCCAGACGTCCTAGATGTCCTATATGTCCCTTATGTCCCAGACGTCCCAGTTGTCCCAGATGTCACTTATTTCCGATATGTCCCTAATGTCCCAGGCGTCCTAAATGTCCCATATGTCCTTAACGTCCCCGATTTCCCATACGTCCTAGATGTCCCATATGTCCTTAACGTCCCAGACGTTTTAAATGTCCCATATGTCCCTAACGTCCCAGGCGTCCCAGATGTCCCATATGTCCCATATTTCCCTAACGTCCCAGACGTTCTAGATGTCCCATATGTCCTTAACGTCCCAGACGTCCCAGCTGTCCCGTATGTCCCTAACGTCCTAGACGTCCCAGACGTTCTAGATGTCCCACATGTCCCTAACGTCCCAGACGTCCTAGATGTCCTATATGTCCCTAACGTCCCAGACGTCCCAGACGTCCCAGATGTCCCATATGTCCGATATGTCCCTAATGTCCCAGGCGTCCTAAATGTCCCAAATGTCCTTAAAGTCCCAGACTTCCCAGACGTCCTAGATGTCCCATATGTCCTTAACGTCCCAGACGTTTTAGATGTTCCATATGTCTCTAACGTCCCAGACGTATTAAATGTCTCATATGTCCCTAACGTCCCAGACGTTTCAGCTGTCCCGTATGTCCCTAACGTCCCAGACGTCCCAGACGTCCTAGTTGTACCATATGTCATTAACGTCCCAGACGTCCTAGATGTCCCATATGTCTTTAACGTCCCAGACGTCCCAGATGTCCCATATGTCCCATGTGTCCCTAATGTCCCAGGCGTCCCAGATGTCCCATATGTCCCATAAGTCCTTAATGCCTCAGGCGTCCTAAATGTCCCATATGTCCCTAACGTCCCAGGCGTCCCAGATGTCCCATATGTCCCATATGTCCCTAATGTCCCAGGCGTCCTAGATGTTCCATATGTCCATAATGTCCCAGGCGTCCTAGATGTTCCATATGTCCCTAACGTCCCAGACGTCTTAAATGTCCCATATGTCCCTAACGTCCCAGACGTCCCAGCCGTCCCGTATGTCCCTAATGTCTCAGACGTCTCAGACGTATCAGACGTCCTAGATGTCGTATATGTCGCTAACGTCCCAGACGTCCCAGATGTCCCATATGTCCTTAACGTCCCAGACGTCCAAGACGTCCTAGATGTCCCATATGTCCTTAACCTCCCAGACGTCCCACATGTCCCATATGTCCCTAACGTCCCAGACGTCCAGATGTCCCATATGTCCCATATGTCCCTAATGTCCCAGGCGTCCTAGATGTTCCATATGTCCCTAACGTCCCAGACGTCCTAAATGTCCCATATGTCCCTAACGTCCCAGACGTCCCAGCCGTCTTGTATGTCCCTAATGTCTCAGACGTCTCAGGCGTCTCAGACGTCCTAGATGTCCCATATGTCCCTAACGTCCCAGACGTCCTAGATGTCCTATATGTCCCTATCGTCCCAGACGTGCTAGATGTCCCATATGTCCTTAACGTCCCAGACGTCCCATATGTCCCATATGTCCCTAACGTCCCAGACGTTCCAGATGTCCCATATGTCCCTATCGTTCCAGACGTCCCAGATGTCCCATATGTCCCTAACGTCCCAGACGTCTCAGATGTCCCATATGTTCCATATGTCCCTAATGTCCCAGGCGTCCCATATCCCATATGTCCCATATGTCCCATATGTCCCTAATGTCCCAGACGTCCTAAATGTGAAATATGTCCTTAACGTCCCAGACGTCCTAGATGTCCCATATGTCCTTGACGTCCCAGACGTCCCAAATGTCCCATATGTCCCTAATGTCCCAGGCTTTCTAAATGTCCCATATGTTCTTAACGTCCCAGACGTCCCAGACGTCCTAGATGTCCCATATGTCCTTTGCGTCAAAGACGTCCAAGATGCCCCATATGTTCTTAACGTCCCAAACGTCCCAGATGTCCCATATGTGCTTAACGTCCCAGATGTCCCAGACGTCCTAGATGTCCCATATGTCTTTAACGTCCACGACGTCCCAGATGTCCCAGATGTCCCATATGTCCCAGATGTCCCATATGTCTCATATGTCCCTAATGTTCCAGGCGTCCCAGATGTCCCATATGTCCCTAATGTACCAGGCGTCCTAAATGTCCCATATGTCCTTAACGTCCCAGATGTCCCAGACGTCCTAGATGTCCCATATGTCCTTAACGTCCCAGACGTCCCAGATGTCCCATACGTCCCTAACGTCGCAGACGGCCCAGTTGTCCCATATGTCCCATATGTCCCTAATGTCCCAGGCGTTATAGATGTTCCATATGTCCCTAACGTCCCCGACGTCCTAAATGTCCCATACGTCCCTAACGTTCCAGACGTCCCAACTGTCCCGAATGCCCCTAACGTCCCAGACGTCCCAGACGTCCCAGGCGTCCTAGATGTCCCATATGTCCCATACGTCCCTAATGTCCCAGGCGTCCCAGATGTCCCATATGTCCCTAATGTCCCAGGCGTCCTAAATGTCCCATATGTCCTTAACGTCCCAGATGTCCCAGAAGTCTTAGATGTCCCATATGTCCTTAACGTCCCAGACGTTCCAGATGTCCCATATGTCCCTAACGTCCCAGACGTTCCAGATGTCCCATATGTCCCTAACGTCCCAGACGTTCCAGATGTCACATATGTCCCATATGTTTCTAATGTCCCAGGACTCCTAGATGTTCCATACGTCCCTAATGTCCCAGACGTCCTAAATGTTCCATATGTCATTAATGTCCCAGACGTCCTAAATTTCCCATATGTCCCTAACGTCCCAGACGTCCCAGACGTCCCAGATGTCCCATATGTCCCATATGTCCCAGGCGTCCCAGATGTCCCATATGTCCCATATGTCCCTAATGTTCCAGGCGTCCTAAATGTCCCATATGTGCTTAACGTCCCAGACGTCCCAGACGTCCTAGATGTCCCATATGTCTTTAACGTCCACGACGTCCCAGACGTCCCAGATGTCCCATATGTCCCATATGGCCCTAATGTTCCAGGCGTCCCAGATGTCCCATATGTCCCATATGTCCTTAATGTTCCAGGCGTCCTAAATGTCCCATATGTGCTTAACGTCCCAGACGTCCCAGACGCCCTAGATGTCCCATATGTCTTTAACGTCCACGACGTCCCAGACGTCCCAGATGTCCCATATGTCCCATATGGCCCTAATGTTCCAGGCGTCCCAGATGTCCCATATGTCCCTAATGTCCCAGGCGTCCTAAATGTCCCATATGTCCTTAACGTCCCAGATGTCCCAGACGTCCTAGATGTCCCATATGTCCTTAACGTCCCAGACGTCCCAGATGTCCCATATGTCCCTAACGTCCCCGACGTCCTAAATGTCCCATATGTCCTTAACGTGCCAGATGTCCAGACGTCTTAGATGTCCCATATGTCCTCAACGTCCCAGACGTTCCAGATGTCCCATATGTCCCATATGTTCCTAATGTCCCAGGCGTCCTAGATGTTCCATACGTCCCTAATGTCCCAGACGTCCTAAAATGTTCCATATGTCCCTAATGTCCCAGACGTCCTAAATGTCCCATATGTCCCTAATGTCCCAGACGTCTTAGCTGTCCCGTATGTCCCTAACGTCCTAGACGTCCCATATGTCCCATATGTCCTTAATGTGCCAAACGTCCCAGATGTCCCATATGTCCCTAATGTTCCAGGCGTCCTAAATGTCCCGTATGTCCCTAATGTCCCAGGCGTCCCAGACGTCCCATATGTCCCATATGTCCTTAATGTGCCAAACGTCCCAGATGTCCCATATGTCCCTAATGTCCCAGGCGTCCTGAATGTTCCATATGTCCCTAACGTCCCAGACATCCTAAATTCCCCATATATCCGTAACGTTCCAGACGTCCCAGCTGTCCCGTATGTTCCTAGCTTCCCAGAAGTCCCAGAAGTGCTAGATGTCCCATATGTCCCTAACGAACCAGACGCCCTAGAGGTCTTATATATCCTTAACGTCCCAGACGTCCCAGACGTCCCAGGCGTCCCAGATGTCCTATATGTCCCATGTCTCTAATGTCCCAGGCGTCCTAAATGTCCCATATGTCCTTAACGTCCAGACGTCCCAGATGTCCTAGATGTCCCATATGTCAACATCCCAGACGTTTCAGATGTCCCATATGTCCCTAACGTCCCAAACGTCCCAGATGTCCCATATGTCCCTAACGTCCCAGACGTCCCAGATGTCCCATATGTCCCATATGTCCCTAATGTCCCAGGCGTCCCAGATGTCCCATATGTCCCATATGTCCCTAATGTTCCAGGCGTCCTAAATGTCCCATATGTGCTTAACGTCCCAGACGTCCCAGACGTCCTAGATGTCCCATATGTCTTTAACGTCCACGACGTCCCAGACGTCCCAGATGTCTTATATGTCCCATATGTCCCTAATGTTCCAGGCGTCCCAGATGTCCCATATGTCCCTAATGTCTCAGGCGTCCTAAATGTCCCATATGTCCTTAACGTCCCAGATGTCCCAGACGTCCTAGATGTCCCATATGTCCTTAACGTCCCAGACGTCCCAGATGTCCCATATGTCCCTAACGTCGCAGACGGCCCAGTTGTCCCATATGTCCCATATGTCCCTAATGTCCCAGGCGTCCTAGATGTTCCATATGTCCCTAACGTCCCCGACGTCCTAAATGTCCCATATGTCCCTAACGTTCCAGACGTTCCAACGGTCCCGAATGTCCCTAACGTCCCAGTCGTCCCACACGTCCCAGGCGTCCTAGATGTCCCATATGTCCCATACGTCCCTAATGTCCCAGGCGTCCCAGATGTCCCATATGTCCCTAATGTCCCAGGCGTCCTAAATGTCCCATATGTCCTTAACGTCCCAGATGTCCCAGACGTTTTAGATGTCCCATATGTCCTTAACGTCCCAGACGTTTCAGATGTCCCATATGTCCCTAACGTCCCAGACGTTCCAGATGTCCCATATGTCCCTAACGTCCCAGACGTTCCAGATGTCACATATGTCCCATATGTTCCTAATATCCCAGGCGTCCTAGATGTTCCATACGTCCCTAATGTCCCAGACGTCCTAAATGTTCCATATGTCCCTAATGTCCCAGACGTCCTAAATGTCCCATATGTCCTTAACGTCCCAGACGTCCCAGCTGTCCCGTATGTCCCTAACGTCCTAGACGTCCCATATGTCCCATATGTCCTTAATGTGCCAAACGTCCCAGATGTCCCACATGTCCCTAATGTCCCAGGCGTCCTAAATGTCCCGTATGTCCCTAATGTCCCAGGCGTCCCAGACGTCCCATATGTCCCATATGTCCTTTATGTGCCAAACGTCCCAGATGTCCCATATGTCCCTAATGTCCCAGGCGTCCTGAATGTCCCATATGTCCCTAACGTCCCAGACATCCTAAATCCCCCATATATCCTTAACGTTCCAGACGTCCCAGCTGTCCCGTATGTCCCTAGCTTCCCAGAAGTCCCAGAAGTTCTAGATGTCCCATATGTCCCTAACGACCCAGACGCCCTAGAGGTCTTATATATCCTTAACGTCCCAGACGTCCCAGACGTCCCAGACGTCCCAGGCGTTCCAGATGTCCTATATGTCCCATGTCTCTAATGTCCCAGGCGTCCTAAATGTCCCATATGTCCTTAACGTCCCAGACGTCCCAGATGTCCCATATGTCCCATATGTCCCAAATGTCCCAGGCGTCCTAGATGTTCCATATGTCCCTAACGTCCCAGACGTCCTAAATGTCTTATATGTCCCTAACGTCCCAGACGTCCCAGCTGTCCCGTATGTCCCTAACGTCCCAGACGTCCCAAATATCCTAGATGCCCCATATGTCCTTAACGTCCCAGACGTCCCAGATGTCCCATATGTCCCTAACGTTCCAGACGTCCCAGATGTCCCATATGTCCCATACGTTCACAATGTCCCAGGCGTCCTAGATGCTCCATATGTCCCTAACGTCCCAGACGTCCTAAATGTCAAATATGTCTTTAACGTCCCAGACGTCCCAGCTGTCCCGTATGCCCCTAACGTCCCAGACGTTCTAGATGTCCCATATGTCCCTAACGTCTCAGACGTCCTAAATGTCCCATATGTCCTTAACGTCCCAGACGTCCCAGCTGTCCCGTATGCCCCTAACGTCCCAGACGTCCTAGATGTTCCATATGTCCCTAACGTCCCAGACGTTCTAGATGTCCCATATGTCCCTAACGTCCCAGACGTCCTAGATGCCCTATATGTCCTTAACGTCTTAGACGTCCCAGCTGTCCCGTATGTCCCTAACGTCCTAGACGTCCCAGATGTCCCATATTTCCCTAACGTCCCAGACGTTCTAGATGTCCCATATGTCCTTAACGTCTTAGACGTCCCAGATGTCCCGTATGTCCCTAACGTCCTAGACGTCCCAGACGTTCTAGATGTCTCATATGTCCCTAACGTCTCAGACGTCCTAGATGTCCTATATGTCCCTAACGTCCCAGCCGTCCCAGACGTCCCCGATGTCCCATATGTCCGATATGTCCCTAATGTCCGAGGCGTCCTAAATGTCCCATATGTCCTTAACGTCCCAGACTTCCCAGACGTCCTAGATGTCCCATATGTCCTTAACGTCCCAGACTTTTTAGATGTCCCATAAGTCCCTAACGTCCCAGACGTCCCAGATGTCCCATATGTCCCATAAGTCTTTAATGCCTCAGGCGTCCTAAATGTCCCATATGTCCTTAACGTCCCAGACTTCCCAGACGTCCTAGATGTCCCATATGTCCTTAACGTCCCAGACTTTTTAGATGTCCCATAAGTCCCTAACGTCCCAGACGTCCCAGATGTCCCATATGTCCCATATGTCCCTAATGTCCCAGGCGTCCTAAATGTCCCAGACGTCCTAGATGTCCCATATGTCCCTAACGTCCCAGACGTCCCAGATGTCCCATATGTCCCTAATGTCCCAGGCGTCCTAAATGTCCCATATGTCATTAACGTCCCAGACGTCCCAGACGTCCTAGATGTCCCATATATCCCTAACGTCCCAGACGTCCCAGACGTCCTAGATGTCCCATATGTAACTAACGTCCTAGACGTCCTAGATGTCCTATATGTCCCTAACGTCCCAGACGTCCCAGACGTCCCAGATGTCCCATATGTCCCATATGTCCCTAATGTTACAGGCGTCCTAAATGCCCCATATGTCCTTAACGTCCCAGACATCCCGGACGTCCTAGATGTCCCATATGTCCCTAACGCCCCAGACGTCCCAGATGTCCTATATGCCACTAACGTCCCAGACGTCCCAGATGTCACATATGTCCCATATGTTCACAATGTCCCAGGCGTTCTAGATGTTCCATATGTCCCTAACGTCCCAGACATCCTAAATCTCCCATATGTCCTTAACGTCCCAGACGTCCCAGATGTCCCATATGTCCCTAACGTCCCAGACGTCCCAGATGTCCCATATGTTTCATATGTCCCTAATGTTCCAGGCGTCCCAGATGTCTCATATGTCCCATATGCCCCTAATGTTACAGGCGTCCTAAATGTCCCATATGTCCTTAACGTCCCAGACGTCCCGGACGTCCTAGAGGTCCCATATGTCCCTAACGTCCCAGACGTCCCAGATGACCCATATGCCACTAACGTCCCAGACGTCCCAGATGTCACATATGTCCCATATGTTCACAATGTCCCAGGCGTCCTAGATGTTCCATAGGTCCCTAACGTCCCAGACATCCTAAATCTCCCATATGTCCCTAACTTCCCAGAAGTCCCAGAAGTTCTAGATGTCCTATATGTCCCTAACGACCCAGACGCCCTAGATGTCCTATATGTCCTTAACTTCCCAGACGTCGCAGACGTCCCAGGCGTCCCAGATGTCCCATATGTCCCATGTCTCTAATGTCCCAGGCGTCCTAAATGTCCTATATGTCCTTAACGTCCCAGACGTCCCAGACGGCCTAGATGTCCCATATGTCAACATCCCAGACGTTTCAGATGTCCCATATGTCCCTAACGTCCCAGACGTCCCAGATGTCTCATATGTCCCATATGTCGCAAATGTCCCGGGCGTCCTAAATGTCCCATATGTCCTTAACGTCCCAGACTTCCCAGACGTCCTAGATGTACCATATGTCCTTAACGTCCCAGACGTTTTAGATGTCCCATATGTCCCTAACGTCCCAGGCGTCCCAGATGTCCCATATGTCCCATATTTCCCTAACGTGTCAGACGTTCTAGATGTCCCATATGTCCTTAACGTCCCAGACGTCCCAGCTGTCCCGCATGTCCCTAACGTCCTAGACGTCCCAGACGTTCTAGATGTCCCACATGTCCCTAACGTCCCAGACGTCCTAGATGTCCTATATGTCCCTAACGTCCCAGACGTCCCAGACGTCCCAGATGTCCCATATCTCCTTAACGTCCCAGACGTTTTAGATGTTCCATATGTCTCTAACGTCCCAGACGTATTAAATGTCTCATAGGTCCCTAACGTCCCAGACGTTTCAGCTGTCCCGTATGTCCCCAACGTCCCAGACGTCCCAGACGTCCTAGATGTCCCATATGTCATTAACGTCCCAGACGTCCCAGATGTCCCATATGTTCCTAACGTCCCAGACGTCCCAGATGTCCCATATGTTCCTAACGTCCCAGACGTCCTAGATGTCCCATATGTCTTTAACGTCCCAGACGTCCCAGATGTCCCATATGTCCCATGTGTCCCTAATGTCCCAGGCGTCCCAGATGTCCCATATGTCCCATAAGTCCTTAATGCCTCAGGCGTCCTAAATGTCCCATATGTCCCTAACGTCCCAGACGTCACAGATGTCCCATATGTCCTTAATGTCCCAGGCGTCCTAGATGTCCCATATGTCCCATATGTCCCTAATGTCCCAGGCGTCTTAAATGTCCCAGACGTCCCAGACGGCCTAGATGTCCCATATGTCCCTAACGTCCCAGACGTCCCAGATGTCCCATATGTCCCTAATGTCCCAGGCGTCCTAAATGTCCCATATGTCATTAACGTCCCAGACGTCCCAGCCGTCCTAGATGTCCCATACGTCCCTAACGTCCCAGACGTCCAAGACGTACTGGATGTCCCATATGTCCTTAACGTCCCAGACGTCTCAGACGTCCCATATGTCCCTAACGTCCCAGACGTCCCAGATGTCCCATATGTCCCATATGTCCCTAATGTCCCATACGTCTCAGATGTTCCATATGTCCCATATGTCCTTAATGTCCCAGGCGTCCTAGATGTTCCATATGTCCCTAACGTCCCAGACATCCTAAATGTCCCATATGTCCCTAACGTCCCAGACGTCCCAGCTGTCCCGTATGTCCCTAATGTCTCAGACGTCTCAGACGTATCAGACGTCCTAGATGTCGTATATGTCGCTAACGTCCCAGACGTCCCAGATGTCCCATATGTCCTTAACGTTTCAGACGTCCAAGACGTCCTAGATGTCCCATATGTCCTTAACCTCCCAGACGTCCCACATGTCCCATATGTCCCTAACGTCCCAGACGTCCCAGATGTCCCATATGTCCCATATGTCCCTAATGTCCCAGGCGTCCTAGATGTTCCATATGTCCCTAACGTCCCAGACGTCCTAAATGTCCCATATGTCCCTAACGTCCTAGACGTCCCAGCCGTCCCGTATGTCCCTAATGTCTCAGACGTCTCAGGCGTCTCAGACGTCCTAGATGTCCCATATGTCCCTAACGTCCCAGACGTTCTAGATGTCCTATATGTCCCTATCGTCCCAGACGTGCTAGATGTCCCATATGTCCTTAACGTCCCAGACGTCCCATATGTCCCATATGTCCCTAACGTCCCAGACGTTCCAGATGTCCCATATGTCCCTATCGACCCAGACGTCCCAGATGTCCCATATGTCCCTAACGTCCCAGACGTCTCAGATGTCCCATATGTTCCATATGTCCCTAATGTCCCAGGCGTCCCATATCCCATATGTCCCATATGTCCCATATGTCCCTAATGTCCCAGACGTCCTAGATGTGCCATATGTCCTTAACGTCCCAGACGTCCTAGATGTCCCATATGTCCTTGACGTCCCAGACGTCCCTAATGTCCCATATGTCCCTAATGTCCCAGGCTTCCTAAATGTCCCATATGTTCTTAACGTCCCAGACGTCCCAGACGTCCTAGATGTCCCACATGTCCTTTGCGTCACAGACGTCCAAGATGCCCCATATGTTCTTAACGTCCCAAACGTCCCAGATGTCCCATATGTCCCTAACGTCCCAGACGTCCCAGATGTCCCATATGTCCCATATGTCCCTAATGTCCCAGGCGTCCCAGATCTCCCATATGTCCCATATGTCCCTAATGTTCCAGGCGTCCTAAATGTCCCATATGTGCTTAACGTCCCAGACGTTCCAGACGTCCTAGATGTCCCATATGTCTTTAACGTCCACGACGTCCCAGACGTCCCAGATGTCTTATATGTCCCACATGTCCCTAATGTTCCAAGCGTCCCAGATGTCCCATATGTCCCTAATGTCCCAGGCGTCCTAAATGTCCCATATGTCGCTAACGTCCCAGACGTTCCAGATGTCACATATGTCCCATATGTTCCCAATGTCCCAGGCGTCCTAGATGTTCCATACGTCCCTAATGTCCCAGACGTCCTAAATGTTCCATATGTCCCTAATGTCCCAGACGTCCTAAATGTCCCATATGTCCCTAACGTCCCAGACGTCCCAGCTGTCCCGTATGTCCCTAACGTCCTAGACGTCCCATATGTCCCATATGTCCTTAATGTGCCAAACGTCCCAGATGTCCCATATGTCCCTAATGTCCCAGGCGTCCTAAATGTCCCGTATGTCCCTAATGTCCCAGGCGTCCCAGACGTCCAGATGTCCCATATGTCCCTAACGTCCCAGACGTCCCAGATGTCCCATATGTTTCATATGTCCCTAATGTTCCAGGCGTCCCAGATGTCTCATATGTCCCATATGTCCCTAATGTTGCAGGCGTCCTAAATGTCCCATATGTCCTTAACGTCCCAGACTTCCCGGACGTCCTAGAGGTCCCATATGTCCCTAACGTCCCAGACGTCCCAGATTTCACATATGTCCCATATGTTCACAATGTCTCAGGCGTCCTAGATGTTCCATAGGTCCCTAACGTCCCAGACATCCTAAATCTCCCATATGTCCCTAACTTCCCAGAAGTCCAAGAAGTTCTAGATGTCCTATATGTTCCTAACGACCCAGACGCCCTAGATGTCCTATATGTCCTTAACGTCCCAGACGTCGCAGACGTCCCAGGCGTCCCAGATGTCCCATATGTCCCATGTCTCTAATGTCCCAGGCGTCCTAAATGTCCTATATGTCCTTAACGTCCCAGACGTCCCAGGCGTCCTAGATGTCCCATATGTCAACATCCCAGACGTTTCAGATGTCCCATATGTCCCTAACTTCCCAGACGTCCCAGATGTCCCATATGTCCCATATGTCGCAAATGTCCCAGGCGTCCTAGATGTTCCATATGTCCTTAACGTCCCAGACTTCCCAGACGTCCTAGATGTACCATATGTCCTTAACGTCCCAGACGTTTTAGATGTCCCATATGTCCCTAACGTCCCAGGCGTCCCGCATGTCCCTAACGTCCTAGACGTCCCAGACGTTCTAGATGTCCCACATGTCCCTAACGTCCCAGACGTCCTAGATGTCCTATATGTCCCTAACGTCCCAGACGTCCCAGACGTCCCAGATGTCCCATATCTCCTTAACGTCCCAGACGTTTTAGATGTTCCATATGTCTCTAACGTCCCAGACGTATTAAATGTCTCATAGGTCCCTAACGTCCCAGACGTTTCAGCTGTCCCGTATGTCCCCAACGTCCCAGACGTCCCAGACGTCCTAGATGTCCCATATGTCATTAACGTCCCAGACGTCCCAGATGTCCCATATGTTCCTAACGTCCCAGACGTCCCAGATGTCCCATATGTCCCATATGACTCTAATGTCCTAGGCGTCCCAGATGTCCCATATGTCCCATATGTCCCTAATGTTCCAGGCGTCCTAAATGTCCCATATGTCCTGAACGTCCCAGACGTCCCAGACGTCCTAGATGTCCCATATGTCTTTAACGTCCCAGACGTCCCAGATGTCCCATATGTCCCATGTGTCCCTAATGTCCCAGGCGTCCCAGATGTCCCATATGTCCCATAAGTCCTTAATGCCTCAGGCGTCCTAAATGTCCCATATGTCCCTAACGTCCCAGACGTCACAGATGTCCCATATGTCCTTAATGTCCCAGGCGTCCTAGATGTCCCATATGTCCCATATGTCCCTAATGTCCCAGGCGTCTTAAATGTCCCAGACGTCCCAGACGGCCTAGATGTCCCATATGTCCCTAACGTCCCAGACGTCCCAGATGTCCCATATGTCCCTAATGTCCCAGGCGTCCTAAATGTCCCATATGTCATTAACGTCCCAGACGTCCCAGCCGTCCTAGATGTCCCATACGTCCCTAACGTCCCAGACGTCCCAGACGTACTGGATGTCCCATATGTCCTTAACGTCCCAGACGTCTCAGACGTCCCATATGTCCCTAACGTCCCAGACGTCCCAGATGTCCCATATGTCCCATATGTCCCTAATGTCCCATACGTCTCAGATGTTCCATATGTCCCATATGTCCCTAATGTCCCAGGCGTCCTAGATGTTCCATATGTCCCTAACGTCCCAGACATCCTAAATGTCCCATATGTCCCTAACGTCCCAGACGTCTCAGCTGTCCCGTATGTCCCTAATGTCTCAGACGTCTCAGACGTATCAGACGTCCTAGATGTCGTATATGTCGCTAACGTCCCAGACGTCCCAGATGTCCCATATGTCCTTAACGTTTCAGACGTCCAAGACGTCCTAGATGTCCCATATGTCCTTAACCTCCCAGACGTCCCACATGTCCCATATGTCCCTAACGTCCCAGACGTCCCAGATGTCCCATATGTCCCATATGTCCCTAATGTCCCAGGCGTCCTAGATGTTCCATATGTCCCTAACGTCCCAGACGTCCTAAATGTCCCATATGTCCCTAACGTCCTAGACGTCCCAGCCGTCCCGTATGTCCCTAATGTCTCAGACGTCTCAGGCGTCTCAGACGTCCTAGATGTCCCATATGTCCCTAACGTCCCAGACGTTCTAGATGTCCTATATGTCCCTATCGTCCCAGACGTGCTAGATGTCCCATATGTCCTTAACGTCCCAGACGTCCCATATGTCCCATATGTCCCTAACGTCCCAGACGTTCCAGATGTCCCATATGTCCCTATCGACCCAGACGTCCCAGATGTCCCATATGTCCCTAACGTCCCAGACGTCTCAGATGTCCCATATGTTCCATATGTCCCTAATGTCCCAGGCGTCCCATATCCCATATGTCCCATATGTCCCATATGTCCCTAATGTCCCAGACGTCCTAGATGTGCCATATGTCCTTAACGTCCCAGACGTCCTAGATGTCCCATATGTCCTTGACGTCCCAGACGTCCCTAATGTCCCATATGTCCCTAATGTCCCAGGCTTCCTAAATGTCCCATATGTTCTTAACGTCCCAGACGTCCCAGACGTCCTAGATGTCCCACATGTCCTTTGCGTCACAGACGTCCAAGATGCCCCATATGTTCTTAACGTCCCAAACGTCCCAGATGTCCCATATGTCCCTAACGTCCCAGACGTCCCAGATGTCCCATATGTCCCATATGTCCCTAATGTCCCAGGCGTCCCAGATCTCCCATATGTCCCATATGTCCCTAATGTTCCAGGCGTCCTAAATGTCCCATATGTGCTTAACGTCCCAGACGTTCCAGACGTCCTAGATGTCCCATATGTCTTTAACGTCCACGACGTCCCAGACGTCCCAGATGTCTTATATGTCCCACATGTCCCTAATGTTCCAAGCGTCCCAGATGTCCCATATGTCCCTAATGTCCCAGGCGTCCTAAATGTCCCATATGTCGCTAACGTCCCAGACGTTCCAGATGTCACATATGTCCCATATGTTCCCAATGTCCCAGGCGTCCTAGATGTTCCATACGTCCCTAATGTCCCAGACGTCCTAAATGTTCCATATGTCCCTAATGTCCCAGACGTCCTAAATGTCCCATATGTCCCTAACGTCCCAGACGTCCCAGCTGTCCCGTATGTCCCTAACGTCCTAGACGTCCCATATGTCCCATATGTCCTTAATGTGCCAAACGTCCCAGATGTCCCATATGTCCCTAATGTCCCAGGCGTCCTAAATGTCCCGTATGTCCCTAATGTCCCAGGCGTCCCAGACGTCCAGATGTCCCATATGTCCCTAACGTCCCAGACGTCCCAGATGTCCCATATGTTTCATATGTCCCTAATGTTCCAGGCGTCCCAGATGTCTCATATGTCCCATATGTCCCTAATGTTGCAGGCGTCCTAAATGTCCCATATGTCCTTAACGTCCCAGACTTCCCGGACGTCCTAGAGGTCCCATATGTCCCTAACGTCCCAGACGTCCCAGATGTCACATATGTCCCATATGTTCACAATGTCTCAGGCGTCCTAGATGTTCCATAGGTCCCTAACGTCCCAGACATCCTAAATCTCCCATATGTCCCTAACTTCCCAGAAGTCCCAGAAGTTCTAGATGTCCTATATGTTCCTAACGACCCAGACGCCCTAGATGTCCTACATGTCCTTAACGTCCCAGACGTCGCAGACGTCCCAGGCGTCCCAGATGTCCCATATGTCCCATGTCTCTAATGTCCCAGGCGTCCTAAATGTCCTATATGTCCTTAACGTCCCAGACGTCCCAGGCGTCCTAGATGTCCCATATGTCAACATCCCAGACGTTTCAGATGTCCCATATGTCCCTAACTTCCCAGACGTCCCAGATGTCCCATATGTCCCATATGTCGCAAATGTCCCAGGCGTCCTAGATGTTCCATATGTCCTTAACGTCCCAGACGTCCTAAATGTCTCATATGTCTCTAACGTCCCAGACGTCCCAGCTGTCCCGTATGTCCCTAACGTCCCAGACGTCCCAAACGTCCAAGATGCCCCATATGTCCTTAACGTCCCAGACGTCCCAGATGTCCCATATGTCCCTAACGTCCCAGACGTCCCAGATGTCCCATATGTCCCATATGTCCCATATGTTCACAATGTCCCAGGCGTCCTAGATGTTCCATATGTCCCTAACGTCCCAGACGTAATAAATGCCCCATATGTCCTTAACGTCCTAGACGTCCCAGCTGTCCCGTATGCCCCTAACGTCCCAGACGTCCCAGACGTTCTAGATGTCCCATATGTCCCTAACGTCTCAGACGTCCTAGATGCCCTATATGTCCGTAACGTCCCAGACGTCTCAGATGTCCCATATGTCCTTAACGTCCTAGACGTCCCAGATGTCCCATATTTCCCTAACGTCCCAGACGTTCTAGATGTCCCATATGTCCTTAACGTCCCAGACGTCCCAGCTCTCCCGTATGTCCCTAACGTCCTAGACGTCCCAGACGTTCTAGATGTCCCACATGTCCCTAATGTTGCTCGATCCATATATCCGAGCTCGAAATGTTGGCGGCATGGCTCAAAATGTTGGCGGCATGGCTCGAAATGTTGGCGGCATGGCTCGAAATGTTGGCGGCATAGCTCGAAATGTTGGCGGCATGGCTCGAAATGTTGGCGGCATGGCACGAAATGTTGTCGGCATACCTGGAAATGTTGGCGGCATGGCTCGAAATGTTGGCGGCATTGCTCGAAATTTTGGCGGCGTGGCACGAAATGTTGGCGGCCTGGCTCGAAATGTTGGCGGCATGGCTCGAGGTGTTGGCGGCATGGCTCGAAATGTTATCGGCATGGCTCGAAATGTTGGCGGCATGGCTCGAAATGTTGCGGCATGGCTCGAAATGTTGGCGGCATGGCTCGAAATGTTGGCGGCATGACTCGAAATGTTGGCGGCATGGCTCGAAATGATGGTGGCATGGCTCGAAATGTTGGCGGCATGGCTCGAAATGTTGGCGGCATGGCTCAAAATGTTGGCGGCATGGCTCGAAATGTTGGCGGCATGGCTCGAAATGTTGGCGGCATAGCTCGAAATGTTGGCGGCATGGCTCGGAATGTTGGTGGCACGGCACGAAATGTTGTCGGCATACCTGGAAATGTTGGCGGCATGGCTCGAAATGTTGGCGGCATGGCTCGAAATGTTGGCGGCGTGGCACGAAATGTTGGCGGCCTGGCTCGAAATGTTGGCGGCATGGCTCGAGGTGTTGGCGGCATGGCTCGAAATGTTATCGGCATGGCTCGAAATGTTGGCGGCATGGCTGGAAATGTTGGCGGCATGGCTCGAAATGTTGGCAGCATGGCTCGAAATGTTGGCGACGTGGCACGAAATGTTGGCGGCATGGCTCGAAATGTTGACGGCATGGCTCGAAATGTTGGCGGCATGGCTCGAAATGTTGGCGGCATGGCTCAAAATGTTGGCGGCATGGCTCGAAGTGTTGGCGGCATGGCTCGAAATGTTGGCGACATGTCTCGAAACGTTGGCGGCATGGCTCGAAGTGTTGGCGACATGGCTCGAGGTGTTAGCGGAATGGCTCGAAATGTTGGCGGCATGGCTCGAAATGTTGGCGGCATGGCTCAAAATGTTGGCGGCATTGCTCGAAGTGTTGGCGGCATGGCTCGAAATGTTGGCGACATGTCTCGAAATGTTGGCGACTTGTCTCGAAATGTTGGCGGCATGGCTCGAAATTTTGGCGGCATGGCTCGAAATGTTGGCGGCATGGCTCGAAGCGTTGGCGGCATGGTTCGAAACTTTGACGGCATGGCTCGAAATGTTAGCGGCATGGCTCGAAATGTTGGCGGCATGGCTCCAAATGTTGGCGGCATGGCTCGAAATGTTTTGCGGCATAGCTCGAAATGTTGGCAGCGTGGCTCGAAATGTTGGCGGCATGGCTCGAAATGTTGACGGCATGGCTCGAAATGTTGGCGTCATGGCTCGATATGTTGGCGGCATGGCTCGACATGTTGGCGGCATGGCTCGAAATGTTGGCGGCATAACTCGAAATGTTGGGGGCATGGTACGAAATGTTGGCGGCGTGGCACGAAATGTTGACGGCATGGCTCGAAATGTTGCCGGCATGGCTCAAAGTGTTGGCGGCATGCCTCGAAATGTTGGCGGCATGGCTCGAAATGTTGGCGGCATGGCTCGAAATGTTGACGGCATGGCTCGAAATTTTGGCGGCATGGGTCGAAATGTTGGCGGCATGGCTCGAAATGTTGGCGGTATAACTCGAAATGTTGGCAGCATGGCTCGAAATGTTGGCGGCATGGTACGAAATGTTGGCGGCATGGCTCGAAATGTTTGCGGCATGGCTCGAAATGTTGGCGGCATGGCTCGAAGTGTTGGCGGCATGGCTAGAAATGTTGGCGGCATGGCTCGAAGTGTTGGCGGCATGGCTCAAAGTGTTGGCGGCGTGGCTCCAAATGTTGGCGGCATGGCTCGAAATGTTGGCGGCACGGCTCGAAATGTTGGCGGCCTGTCTCGAAATTTTGCCTGCATGGCTCGAAATGTTGGCGGCATGGCTCGAAATGTTGGCGGCATGGTTCGAAGTGTTGGCGGCATGGCTCGAAATGTTGGCGGCATGGCTCGAAATGTTGGCGGCGTTTCTCGAATGCTGGAGGCGTGGCTCGAGAATTTGGCGGCCTGGCTCGAAATGTCGGCGGCATGGCTCAAAATGTTGGCGGCATTGCTCGAAATGTTGGCGGCATGGCTCGAAATGTTGGCGACATGGCTCGAAATGTTGGCGTCATGGCTAGATATGTTGGCGGCATGGCTCGAAGTGTTGGCGGCATAGCTCGAAGTGTTGGCGGCATGGCTCGAAATGTTGGCGGCATGGCTCGAAGTGTTGGCGGCATGGCTAGAAATGTTCTCGGCATGGCTAGAAATGTTGGCGGCATGGTTAGAAATGATGGCGGCATGGCTCGACATGTTGGTGGGATGGCTCGAAATGTTGGCGGCGTGCTCCAAATGTTGGAGGCGTGGCTCGAAATGTTGGCGACATGGCTCGAAATGTTGGCGGCATGGCTGGAAATGCTGGCGGCATGGCTCGAAATGTTGGCGGCATGGCTCGAAATGTTGGCGGCATGGCCCGAAATGTTGGCGGCAAGGCTCAAAATGTTGGCGGCATGGCTCGAAATGGCGGCTTGACTCGAAATGTTGGCGGCATGGCTCGAAGTGTTGGCGGCATAGCTCTAAATGTTGGCGGCATGGCTCGAAATGTTGGCGGCATGGCTCGAAATGTTGGTGGCATGGCTCGAAATGTTGGCGGCATGGCTCGAAATATTGGCGGCATGGCTCAAAATGTCGGCGGCATAGCTCGAAATGTTGGCGGCATGGCTCGAAATGTTGACGGCATGGCTCGAAATGTTTGCGGCATGGCTCGAAATGTTGACGGCATGGCTCGAAATGTTGGCGGCATGGCTCGGAATATTGGCGGCATGGCTGGAAATGTTGGCGGCATGGCTCGAAATGTTGACGGCATGGCTCGAAATGTTGGCGGCATGGCTCGGAATATTGGCGGCATGGCTCGAAATGTTGGCGGCATAGCTGGAAATGTTGGCGGCATGGCTCGAAATGTTGACGGCATGGCTCGAAATGTTGGCGGCATGGCTCGGAATATTGGCGGCATTGCTCGAAGTGTTGGCGGCGTGGCTCGAAATGTTGGCGGCATGGCTCGAAATGTTGGCGGCACGGCTCGAACTGTTGGCTTCATGGCTCGAAATTTTGGCTGCATGGCTCGAAATGTTGGCGGCATGGCTCGAAATTTTGGCGGCATGGTTCGAAATGTTGGCGGCATGGCTCGAAATTTTGGCGGCATGGCTAGAAATGTTGGCGGCATGGCTCGAAGTGTTGGCGGCATGGCTCAAAGTGTTGGCGGCGTGGCTCGAAATGTTGGCGGCATGGCTCGAAATGTTGGCGGCACGGCTCGAAATGTTGGCGGCATGTCTCGAAATTTTGGCTGCATTGCTCGAAATGTTGGCGGCATGGCTCGAAATGTTGGCGGCATGGCTCGAAGTGTTGGCGGCATGGCTCGAAATGTTGGCGGCATGGCTCGAAATGTTGGCGGCGTTTCTCGAATGCTGGCGGCGTGGCTCGAGAATTTGGCGGCCTGGCTCGAAATGTCGGCGGCATGGCTCAAAATGTTGGCGGCATTGCTCGAAATGTTGGCGGCATGGCTCGAAATGTTGGCGGCATGGCTCGAAATGTTGGCGGCATGGCTAGATATGTTGGCGGCATGGCTCGAAGTGTTGGCGGCATACTTCGAAGTGTTGGCGGCATGGCTCGAAATGTTGGCGGCATGGCTCGAAGTGTTGGCGGCATGGCTAGAAATGATGGCGACATGGCTCGACATGTTGGTGGGATGGCTCGAAATGTTGGCGGCGTGCTCCAAATGTTGGCGGCGTGGCTCGAAATGTTGGCGACATGGCTCGAAATGTTGGCGGCATGGCTGGAAATGCTGGCGGCATGGCTCGAAATGTTGGCGGCATGGCTCGAAATGTTGGCGGCATGGCTCGAAATGTTGGCGGCAAGGCTCAAAATGTTGGCGGCATGGCCCGAAATGGCGGCTTGACTCGAAATGTTGGCGGCATGGCTCGAAGTGTTGGCGGCATAGCTCGAAATGTTGGCGGCATGGCTCGAAATGTTGGCGGCATTGCTCGAAATGTTGGTGGCATAGCTCGAAATGTTGGCGGCATGGCTCGAAATGTTGGCGGCATGGCTCGAAATGGCGGCTTGACTCGAAATGTTGGCGGCATGGTTAGAAATGATGGCGGCATGGCTCGACATGTTGGTGGGATGGCTCGAAATGTTGGCGGCGTGCTCCAAATGTTGGCGGCGTGGCTCGAAATGTTGGCGACATGGCTCGAAATGTTGGCGGCATGGCTGGAAATGCTGGCGGCATGGCTCGAAATGTTGGCGGCATGGCTCGAAATGTTGGCGGCATGGCTCGAAATGTTGGCGGCAAGGCTCAAAATGTTGGCGGCATGGCCCGAAATGGCGGCTTGACTCGAAATGTTGGCGGCATGGCTCGAAGTGTTGGCGGCATAGCTCGAAATGTTGGCGGCATGGCTCGAAATGTTGGCGGCATTGCTCGAAATGTTGGTGGCATAGCTCGAAATGTTGGCGGCATGGCTCGAAATGTTGGCGGCATGGCTCGAAATGTTGGTGGCATGGCTCGAAATGTTGGCGGCATGGCTCGAAATGTTGGCGGCATGGCTCAAAATGTCGGCGGCATAGCTCGAAATGTTGGCGGCATGGCTCGAAATGTTGACGGCATGGCTCGAAATGTTTGCGGCATGGCTCGAAATGTTGGCGCCAAGGCTCGAAATGTTGGCCGCATGGCTCAAAATGTTGGCGGCGTGGCTTTAAATGTTGGCGGTATAGCTCGAAATGTTGGCGGCATGGCTCGAAATGTTGGCGGCATAGCTGGAAATGTTGGCGGCATGGCTCGAAATGTTGACGGCATGGCTCGAAATGTTGGCGGCATGGCTCGGAATATTGGCGGCATGGCTCGAAGTGTTGGCGGCGTGGCTCGAAATGTTGGCGGCATGGCTCGAAATGTTGGCGGCACGGCTCGAAATGTTGGCTTCATGGCTCGAAATTTTGGCTGCAAGGCTCAAAATGTTGGCGGCATGGCCCGAAATGGCGGCTTGACTCGAAATGTTGGCGGCATGGCTCGAAGTGTTGGCGGCATGGCTCGAAATGTTGGCGGCAAGGCTCAAAATGTTGGCGGCATGGCCCGAAATGGCGGCTTGGCTCGAAATGTTGGCGGCATGGCTCGAAATGTTGGCGGCATGGCTCAAAATGTCGGCGGCATAGCTCGAAATGTTGGCGGCATGGCTCGAAATGTTGACGGCATGGCTCGAAATGTTTGCGTCATGGCTCGAAATGTTGGCGCCACGGATCGAAATGTTGGCAGCATGGCTCGAAGTGTTGGCGGCATAGCTCGAAATGTTGGTGGCATGGCTCGAAATGTTGGCGGCATGGCTCGAAATGTTGGCGGCATGGCTCAAAATGTCGGCGGCATGGCTCGAAGTGTTGGCGGCATAGCTCGAAATGTTGGCGGCATGGCTCGAAATGTTGGCGGCATGGCTCGAAATGTTGGCGGCATAGCTGGAAATGTTGGCGGCATGGCTCGAAATGTTGACGGCATGGCTCGAAATGTTGGCGTCATGGCTCGAAGTGTTGGCGGCATGGTTCGAAATGTTAGCGGCATGGCTCAAAGTGTTGACGGCATGGCTAGAAATGTTGGCGGCATGGCTCGAAGTGTTGGCGGCGTGGCTCGAAATGTTGGCGGCATGGCTCGAAATGTTGGCGGCACGGCTCGAAATGTTGGCGGCATGGCTCTAAATTTTGGCTGCATGGCTCGAAATGTTGGCGGCATGGCTCGAAATTTTGGCGGCATGGCTCGAAATGTCGGCGGCATGGTTCAAAATGTTGGCGGCATTGCTCGAAATGTTGGCGGCATGGCTCGAAATGTTGGCGGCATGGCTCGAAATGTTGGCGGCATGGCTAGATATGTTGGCGGCATGGTTCGAAGTGTTGGCGGCATAGCTCGAAGTGTTGGCGGCATGGCTCGAAATGTTGGCGGCATGGCTCGAAGTGTTGGCGGCATGGCTAGAAATGTTCTCGGCATGGCTAGAAATGTTGGCGGCATGGTTAGAAATGATGGCCTCATGGCTCGACATGTTGGTGGGATGGCTCGAAATGTTGGCGGCGTGCTCCAAATGTTGGCGGCGTGGCTCGAAATGTTGGCGACATGGCTCGAAATGTTGGCGGCATGGCTGGAAATGCTGGCGGCATGGCTCGAAATGTTCGCGGCATGGCTCGAAATGTTGGCGGCATGGCTCGAAATGTTGGTGGCAAGGCTCAAAATGTTGGCGGCATGGCCCGAAATGGCGGCTTGACTCGAAATGTTGGCGGCATGGCTCGAAGTGTTGGCGGCATGGCTCGAAATGTTGGCGGCATGGCTCGAAATGTTGGCGGCGTTTCTCGAATGCTGGCGGCGTGGCTCGAGAATTTGGCGGCCTGGCTCGAAATGTCGGCGGCATGGCTCAAAATGTTGGCGGCATTGCTCGAAATGTTGGCGGCATGGCTCGAAATGTAGGCGGCATGGCTCGTAATGTTGGCGGCATGGCTAGATATGTTGGCGGCATGGCTCGAAGTGTTGGCGGCATAGCTCGAAGTGTTGGCGGCATGGCTCGAAATGTTGGCGGCATGGCTCGAAGTGTTGGCGGCATGGCTAGAAATGTTCTCGGCATGGCTAGAAATGTTGGCGACATGGCTCGAAATGTTGGCGGCATGGCTGGAAATGCTGGCGGCATGGCTCGAAATGTTGGCGGCATGGCTCGAAATGTTGGCGGCATGGCTCGAAATGTTGGCGGCAAGGCTCAAAATGTTGGCGGCATGGCCCGAAATGGCGGCTTGACTCGAAATGTTGGCGGCATGGCTCGAAGTGTTGGCGGCATAGCTCGAAATGTTGGCGGCATGGCTCGAAATGTTGGCGGCATTGCTCGAAATGTTGGTGGCATGGCTCGGAATATTGGCGGCATGGCTCGAAGTGTTGGCGGCGTGGCTCGAAATGTTGGCGGCATGGCTCGAAATGTTGGCGGCACGGCTCGAAATGTTGGTTTCATGGCTCGAAATTTTGGCTGCAAGGCTCAAAATGTTGGCGGCATGGCCCGAAATGGCGGCTTGACTCGAAATGTTGGCGGCATGGCTCGAAGTGTTGGCGGCATGGCTCGAAATGTTGGCGGCAAGGCTCAAAATGTTGGCGGCATGGCCCGAAATGGCGGCTTGACTCGAAATGTTGGCGGCATGGCTCGAAGTGTTGGCGGCATGGCTCGAAATGTTGGCGGCAAGGCTCAAAATGTTGGCGGCATGGCCCGAAATGGCGGCTTGACTCGAAATGTTGGCAGCATGGCTCGAAGTGTTGGCGGCATAGCTCGAAATGTTGGCGGCATGGCTCGAAATGTTGGCGGCATGGCTCGAAATGTTGGTGGCATAGCTCGAAATGTTGGCGGCATGGCTCGAAATGTTGGCGGCATGGCTCGAAATGTTGGTGGCATGGCTCGAAATGTTGGCGGCATGGCTCGAAATGTTGGCGGCATGGCTCAAAATGTCGGCGGCATAGCTCGAAATGTTGGCGGCATGGCTCGAAATGTTGACGGCATGGCTCGAAATGTTTGCGGCATGGCTCGAAATGTTGGCGCCACGGATCGAAATGTTGGCCGCATGGCTCAAAATGTTGGCGGCGTGGCTTTAAATGTTGGCGGTATAGCTCGAAATGTTGGCGGCATGGCTCGAAATGTTGGCGGCATAGCTGGAAATGTTGGCGGCATGGCTCGAAATGTTGACGGCATGGCTCGAAATGTTGGCGTCATGGCTCGAAGTGTTGGCGGCATGGTTCGAAATGTTAGCGGCATGGCTCAAAGTGTTGACGGCATGGCTAGAAATGTTGGCGGCATGGCTCGAAGTGTTGGCGGCGTGGCTCGAAATGTTGGCGGCATGGCTCGAAATGTTGGCGGCACGGCTCGAAATGTTGGCGGCATGGCTCTAAATTTTGGCTGCATGGCTCGAAATGTTGGCGGCATGGCTCGAAATTTTGGCGGCATGGCTCGAAATGTCGGCGGCATGGTTCAAAATGTTGGCGGCATTGCTCGAAATGTTGGCGGCATGGCTCGAAATGTTGGCGGCATGGCTCGAAATGTTGGCGGCATGGCTAGATATGTTGGCGGCATGGTTCGAAGTGTTGGCGGCATAGCTCGAAGTGTTGGCGGCATGGCTCGAAATGTTGGCGGCATGGCTCGAAGTGTTGGCGGCATGGCTAGAAATGTTCTCGGCATGGCTAGAAATGTTGGCGGCATGGTTAGAAATGATGGCCTCATGGCTCGACATGTTGGTGGGATGGCTCGAAATGTTGGCGGCGTGCTCCAAATGTTGGCGGCGTGGCTCGAAATGTTGGCGACATGGCTCGAAATGTTGGCGGCATGGCTGGAAATGCTGGCGGCATGGCTCGAAATGTTCGCGGCATGGCTCGAAATGTTGGCGGCATGGCTCGAAATGTTGGCGGCAAGGCTCAAAATGTTGGCGGCATGGCCCGAAATGGCGGCTTGACTCGAAATGTTGGCGGCATGGCTCGAAGTGTTGGCGGCATGGCTCGAAATGTTGGCGGCATGGCTCGAAATGTTGGCGGCGTTTCTCGAATGCTGGCGGCGTGGCTCGAGAATTTGGCGGCCTGGCTCGAAATGTCGGCGGCATGGCTCAAAATGTTGGCGGCATTGCTCGAAATGTTGGCGGCATGGCTCGAAATGTAGGCGGCATGGCTCGTAATGTTGGCGGCATGGCTAGATATGTTGGCGGCATGGCTCGAAGTGTTGGCGGCATAGCTCGAAGTGTTGGCGGCATGGCTCGAAATGTTGGCGGCATGGCTCGAAGTGTTGGCGGCATGGCTAGAAATGTTCTCGGCATGGCTAGAAATGTTGGCGACATGGCTCGAAATGTTGGCGGCATGGCTGGAAATGCTGGCGGCATGGCTCGAAATGTTGGCGGCATGGCTCGAAATGTTGGCGGCATGGCTCGAAATGTTGGCGGCAAGGCTCAAAATGTTGGCGGCATGGCCCGAAATGGCGGCTTGACTCGAAATGTTGGCGGCATGGCTCGAAGTGTTGGCGGCATAGCTCGAAATGTTGGCGGCATGGCTCGAAATGTTGGCGGCATTGCTCGAAATGTTGGTGGCATGGCTCGGAATATTGGCGGCATGGCTCGAAGTGTTGGCGGCGTGGCTCGAAATGTTGGCGGCATGGCTCGAAATGTTGGGGGCACGGCTCGAAATGTTGGCTTCATGGCTCGAAATTTTGGCTGCAAGGCTCAAAATGTTGGCGGCATGGCCCGAAATGGCGGCTTGACTCGAAATGTTGGCGGCATGGCTCGAAGTGTTGGCGGCATGGCTCGAAATGTTGGCGGCAAGGCTCAAAATGTTGGCGGCATGGCCCGAAATGGCGGCTTGACTCGAAATGTTGGCAGCATGGCTCGAAGTGTTGGCGGCATAGCTCGAAATGTTGGCGGCATGGCTCGAAATGTTGGCGGCATTGCTCGAAATGTTGGTGGCATGGCTCGGAATATTGGCGGCATGGCTCGAAGTGTTGGCGGCGTGGCTCGAAATGTTGGCGGCATGGCTCGAAATGTTGGCGGCACGGCTCGAAATGTTGGCTTCATGGCTCGAAATTTTGGCTGCAAGGCTCAAAATGTTGGCGGCATGGCCCGAAATGGCGGCTTGACTCGAAATGTTGGCGGCATGGCTCGAAGTGTTGGCGGCATGGCTCGAAATGTTGGCGGCAAGGCTCAAAATGTTGGCGGCATGGCCCGAAATGGCGGCTTGACTCGAAATGTTGGCAGCATGGCTCGAAGTGTTGGCGGCATAGCTCGAAATGTTGGCGGCATGGCTCGAAATGTTGGTGGCATAGCTCGAAATGTTGGCGGCATGGCTCGAAATGTTGGCGGCATGGCTCGAAATGTTAGTGGCATGGCTCGTAATGTTGGCGGCATGGCTCGAAATGTTGGCGGCATGGCTCAAAATGTCGGCGGCATAGCTCGAAATGTTGGCGGCATGGCTCGAAATGTTGGCGGCATGGCTAGATATGTTGGCGGCATGGCTCGAAGTGTTGGCGGCATAGCTCGAAGTGTTGGCGGCATGGCTCGAAATGTTGGCGGCATGGCTCGAAGTGTTGGCGGCATGGCTAGAAATGTTCTCGGCATGGCTAGAAATGTTGGCGGCATGGTTAGAAATGATGGCGGCATGGCTCGACATGTTGGTGGGATGGCTCGAAATGTTGGCGGCGTGCTCCAAATGTTGGCGGCGTGGCTCGAAATGTTGGCGACATGGCTCGAAATGTTGGCGGCATGGCTGGAAATGCTGGCGGCATGGCTCGAAATGTTGGCGGCATGGCTCGAAATGTTGGCGGCATGGCTCGAAATGTTGGCGACAAGGCTCAAAATGTTGGCGGCATGGCCCGAAATGGCGGCTTGACTCGAAATGTTGGCGGCATGGCTCGACATGTTGGTGGGATGGCTCGAAATGTTGGCGGCGTGCTCCAAATGTTGGCGGCGTGGCTCGAAATGTTGGCGACATGGCTCGTAATGTTGGCGGCATGGCTGGAAATGCTGGCGGCATGGCTCGAAATGTTGGCGGCATGGCTCGAAATGTTGGCGGCATGGCTCGAAATGTTGGCGGCAAGGCTCAAAATGTTGGCGGCATGGCCCGAAATGGCGGCTTGACTCGAAATGTTGGCGGCATGGCTCGAAGTGTTGGCGGCATAGCTCGAAATGTTGGCGGCATGGCTCGAAATGTTGGCGGCATTGCTCGAAATGTTGGTGGCATAGCTCGAAATGTTGGCGGCATGGCTCGAAATGTTGGCGGCATGGCTCGAAATGTTGGTGGCATGGCTCGAAATGTTGGCGGCATGGCTCGAAATGTTGGCGGCATGGCTCAAAATGTCGGCGGCATAGCTCGAAATGTTGGCGGCATGGCTCGAAATGTTGACGGCATGGCTCGAAATGTTTGCGGCATGGCTCGAAATGTTGGCGCCACGGCTCGAAATGTTGGCCGCATGGCTCAAAATGTTGGCGGCGTGGCTTTAAATGTTGGCGGTATAGCTCGAAATGTTGGCGGCATGGCTCGAGATGTTGGCGGCATAGCTGGAAATGTTGGCGGCATGGCTCGAAATGTTGACTGCATTTCTCGAAATGTTGGCGGCATGGCTCGGAATATTGGCGGCATGGCTCGAAGTGTTGGCGGCGTGGATCGAAATGTTGGCGGCATGGCTCGAAATGTTGGCGGCACGGCTCGAAATGTTGGCTTCATAGCTCGAAATTTTGGCTGCAAGGCTCAAAATGTTGGCGCCATGGCCCGAAATGGCGGCTTGACTCGAAATGTTGGCGGCATGGCTCAAAATGTTGGCGGCATTGCTCGAAATGTTGGCGGCATGGCTCGAAATGTTGGCGGCATGGCTCGAAATGTTGGCGGCATGGCTAGATATGTTGGCGGCATGGTTCGAAGTGTTGGCGGCATAGCTCGAAGTGTTGGCGGCATGGCTCGAAATGTTGGCGGCATGGCTCGAAGTGTTGGCGGCATGGCTAGAAATGTTCTCGGCATGGCTAGAAATGTTGGCGGCATGGTTAGAAATGATGGCCTCATGGCTCGACATGTTGGTGGGATGGCTCGAAATGTTGGCGGCGTGCTCCAAATGTTGGCGGCGTGGCTCGAAATGTTGGCGACATGGCTCGAAATGTTGGCGGCATGGCTGGAAATGCTGGCGGCATGGCTCGAAATGTTCGCGGCATGGCTCGAAATGTTGGCGGCATGGCTCGAAATGTTGGCGGCAAGGCTCAAAATGTTGGCGGCATGGCCCGAAATGGCGGCTTGACTCGAAATGTTGGCGGCATGGCTCGAAGTGTTGGCGGCATGGCTCGAAATGTTGGCGGCATGGCTCGAAATGTTGGCGGCGTTTCTCGAATGCTGGCGGCGTGGCTCGAGAATTTGGCGGCCTGGCTCGAAATGTCGGCGGCATGGCTCAAAATGTTGGCGGCATTGCTCGAAATGTTGGCGGCATGGCTCGAAATGTAGGCGGCATGGCTCGTAATGTTGGCGGCATGGCTAGATATGTTGGCGGCATGGCTCGAAGTGTTGGCGGCATAGCTCGAAGTGTTGGCGGCATGGCTCGAAATGTTGGCGGCATGGCTCGAAGTGTTGGCGGCATGGCTAGAAATGTTCTCGGCATGGCTAGAAATGTTGGCGGCATGGTTAGAAATGATGGCGGCATGGCTCGACATGTTGGTGGGATGGCTCGAAATGTTGGCGGCGTGCTCCAAATGTTGGCGGCGTGGATCGAAATGTTGGCGACATGGCTCGAAATGTTGGCGGCATGGCTGGAAATGCTGGCGGCATGGCTCGAAATGTTGGCGGCATGGCTCGAAATGTTGGCGGCATGGCTCGAAATGTTGGCGGCAAGGCTCAAAATGTTGGCGGCATGGCCCGAAATGGCGGCTTGACTCGAAATGTTGGCGGCATGGCTCGAAGTGTTGGCGGCATAGCTCGAAATGTTGGCGGCATGGCTCGAAATGTTGGCGGCATTGCTCGAAATGTTGGTGGCATAGCTCGAAATGTTGGCGGCATGGCTCGAAATGTTGGCGGCATGGCTCGAAATGTTGGCGGCATGGCTCGAAATGTTGGTGGCATAGCTCGAAATGTTGGCGGCATGGCTCGAAATGTTGGCGGCATGGCTCGAAATGTTGGTGGCATGGCTCGAAATGTTGGCGGCATGGCTCGAAATGTTGGCGGCATGGCTCAAAATGTCGGCGGCATAGCTCGAAATGTTGGCGGCATGGCTCGAAATGTTGGCGGCATGGCTCGAAATGTTGGCGGCATGGCTCAAAATGTCGGCGGCATAGCTCGAAATGTTGGCGGCATGGCTCGAAATGTTGACGGCATGGCTCGAAATGTTTGCGGCATGGCTCGAAATGTTGGCGCCACGGATCGAAATGTTGGCCGCATGGCTCAAAATGTTGGCGGCGTGGCTTTAAATGTTGGCGGTATAGCTCGAAATGTTGGCGGCATGGCTCGAAATGTTGGCGGCATAGCTGGAAATGTTGGCGGCATGGCTCGAAATGTTGACGGCATGGCTCGAAATGTTGGCGTCATGGCTCGAAGTGTTGGCGGCATGGTTCGAAATGTTAGCGGCATGGCTCAAAGTGTTGACGGCATGGCTAGAAATGTTGGCGGCATGGCTCGAAGTGTTGGCGGCGTGGCTCGAAATGTTGGCGGCATGGCTCGAAATGTTGGCGGCACGGCTCGAAATGTTGGCGGCATGGCTCTAAATTTTGGCTGCATGGCTCGAAATGTTGGCGGCATGGCTCGAAATTTTGGCGGCATGGCTCGAAATGTCGGCGGCATGGTTCAAAATGTTGGCGGCATTGCTCGAAATGTTGGCGGCATGGCTCGAAATGTTGGCGGCATGGCTCGAAATGTTGGCGGCATGGCTAGATATGTTGGCGGCATGGTTCGAAGTGTTGGCGGCATAGCTCGAAGTGTTGGCGGCATGGCTCGAAATGTTGGCGGCATGGCTCGAAGTGTTGGCGGCATGGCTAGAAATGTTCTCGGCATGGCTAGAAATGTTGGCGGCATGGTTAGAAATGATGGCCTCATGGCTCGACATGTTGGTGGGATGGCTCGAAATGTTGGCGGCGTGCTCCAAATGTTGGCGGCGTGGCTCGAAATGTTGGCGACATGGCTCGAAATGTTGGCGGCATGGCTGGAAATGCTGGCGGCATGGCTCGAAATGTTCGCGGCATGGCTCGAAATGTTGGCGGCATGGCTCGAAATGTTGGCGGCAAGGCTCAAAATGTTGGCGGCATGGCCCGAAATGGCGGCTTGACTCGAAATGTTGGCGGCATGGCTCGAAGTGTTGGCGGCATGGCTCGAAATGTTGGCGGCATGGCTCGAAATGTTGGCGGCGTTTCTCGAATGCTGGCGGCGTGGCTCGAGAATTTGGCGGCCTGGCTCGAAATGTCGGCGGCATGGCTCAAAATGTTGGCGGCATTGCTCGAAATGTTGGCGGCATGGCTCGAAATGTAGGCGGCATGGCTCGTAATGTTGGCGGCATGGCTAGATATGTTGGCGGCATGGCTCGAAGTGTTGGCGGCATAGCTCGAAGTGTTGGCGGCATGGCTCGAAATGTTGGCGGCATGGCTCGAAGTGTTGGCGGCATGGCTAGAAATGTTCTCGGCATGGCTAGAAATGTTGGCGACATGGCTCGAAATGTTGGCGGCATGGCTGGAAATGCTGGCGGCATGGCTCGAAATGTTGGCGGCATGGCTCGAAATGTTGGCGGCATGGCTCGAAATGTTGGCGGCAAGGCTCAAAATGTTGGCGGCATGGCCCGAAATGGCGGCTTGACTCGAAATGTTGGCGGCATGGCTCGAAGTGTTGGCGGCATAGCTCGAAATGTTGGCGGCATGGCTCGAAATGTTGGCGGCATTGCTCGAAATGTTGGTGGCATGGCTCGGAATATTGGCGGCATGGCTCGAAGTGTTGGCGGCGTGGCTCGAAATGTTGGCGGCATGGCTCGAAATGTTGGGGGCACGGCTCGAAATGTTGGCTTCATGGCTCGAAATTTTGGCTGCAAGGCTCAAAATGTTGGCGGCATGGCCCGAAATGGCGGCTTGACTCGAAATGTTGGCGGCATGGCTCGAAGTGTTGGCGGCATGGCTCGAAATGTTGGCGGCAAGGCTCAAAATGTTGGCGGCATGGCCCGAAATGGCGGCTTGACTCGAAATGTTGGCAGCATGGCTCGAAGTGTTGGCGGCATAGCTCGAAATGTTGGCGGCATGGCTCGAAATGTTGGCGGCATTGCTCGAAATGTTGGTGGCATGGCTCGGAATATTGGCGGCATGGCTCGAAGTGTTGGCGGCGTGGCTCGAAATGTTGGCGGCATGGCTCGAAATGTTGGCGGCACGGCTCGAAATGTTGGCTTCATGGCTCGAAATTTTGGCTGCAAGGCTCAAAATGTTGGCGGCATGGCCCGAAATGGCGGCTTGACTCGAAATGTTGGCGGCATGGCTCGAAGTGTTGGCGGCATGGCTCGAAATGTTGGCGGCAAGGCTCAAAATGTTGGCGGCATGGCCCGAAATGGCGGCTTGACTCGAAATGTTGGCAGCATGGCTCGAAGTGTTGGCGGCATAGCTCGAAATGTTGGCGGCATGGCTCGAAATGTTGGTGGCATAGCTCGAAATGTTGGCGGCATGGCTCGAAATGTTGGCGGCATGGCTCGAAATGTTAGTGGCATGGCTCGTAATGTTGGCGGCATGGCTCGAAATGTTGGCGGCATGGCTCAAAATGTCGGCGGCATAGCTCGAAATGTTGGCGGCATGGCTCGAAATGTTGGCGGCATGGCTAGATATGTTGGCGGCATGGCTCGAAGTGTTGGCGGCATAGCTCGAAGTGTTGGCGGCATGGCTCGAAATGTTGGCGGCATGGCTCGAAGTGTTGGCGGCATGGCTAGAAATGTTCTCGGCATGGCTAGAAATGTTGGCGGCATGGTTAGAAATGATGGCGGCATGGCTCGACATGTTGGTGGGATGGCTCGAAATGTTGGCGGCGTGCTCCAAATGTTGGCGGCGTGGCTCGAAATGTTGGCGACATGGCTCGAAATGTTGGCGGCATGGCTGGAAATGCTGGCGGCATGGCTCGAAATGTTGGCGGCATGGCTCGAAATGTTGGCGGCATGGCTCGAAATGTTGGCGACAAGGCTCAAAATGTTGGCGGCATGGCCCGAAATGGCGGCTTGACTCGAAATGTTGGCGGCATGGCTCGACATGTTGGTGGGATGGCTCGAAATGTTGGCGGCGTGCTCCAAATGTTGGCGGCGTGGCTCGAAATGTTGGCGACATGGCTCGTAATGTTGGCGGCATGGCTGGAAATGCTGGCGGCATGGCTCGAAATGTTGGCGGCATGGCTCGAAATGTTGGCGGCATGGCTCGAAATGTTGGCGGCAAGGCTCAAAATGTTGGCGGCATGGCCCGAAATGGCGGCTTGACTCGAAATGTTGGCGGCATGGCTCGAAGTGTTGGCGGCATAGCTCGAAATGTTGGCGGCATGGCTCGAAATGTTGGCGGCATTGCTCGAAATGTTGGTGGCATAGCTCGAAATGTTGGCGGCATGGCTCGAAATGTTGGCGGCATGGCTCGAAATGTTGGTGGCATGGCTCGAAATGTTGGCGGCATGGCTCGAAATGTTGGCGGCATGGCTCAAAATGTCGGCGGCATAGCTCGAAATGTTGGCGGCATGGCTCGAAATGTTGACGGCATGGCTCGAAATGTTTGCGGCATGGCTCGAAATGTTGGCGCCACGGCTCGAAATGTTGGCCGCATGGCTCAAAATGTTGGCGGCGTGGCTTTAAATGTTGGCGGTATAGCTCGAAATGTTGGCGGCATGGCTCGAGATGTTGGCGGCATAGCTGGAAATGTTGGCGGCATGGCTCGAAATGTTGACTGCATTTCTCGAAATGTTGGCGGCATGGCTCGGAATATTGGCGGCATGGCTCGAAGTGTTGGCGGCGTGGATCGAAATGTTGGCGGCATGGCTCGAAATGTTGGCGGCACGGCTCGAAATGTTGGCTTCATAGCTCGAAATTTTGGCTGCAAGGCTCAAAATGTTGGCGCCATGGCCCGAAATGGCGGCTTGACTCGAAATGTTGGCGGCATGGCTCAAAATGTTGGCGGCATTGCTCGAAATGTTGGCGGCATGGCTCGAAATGTTGGCGGCATGGCTCGAAATGTTGGCGGCATGGCTAGATATGTT
The DNA here is from genome assembly GCA_940337035.1 of Agriotes lineatus. NCBI lineage: Eukaryota > Metazoa > Arthropoda > Insecta > Coleoptera > Elateridae > Agriotes > Agriotes lineatus. The sequence goes on along the minus strand of CALNHX010007915.1, from coordinate 23,042 downwards.
GGCGGCATGGTTCGAAGTGTTGGCGGCATAGCTCGAAGTGTTGGCGGCATGGCTCGAAATGTTGGCGGCATGGCTCGAAGTGTTGGCGGCATGGCTAGAAATGTTCTCGGCATGGCTAGAAATGTTGGCGGCATGGTTAGAAATGATGGCCTCATGGCTCGACATGTTGGTGGGATGGCTCGAAATGTTGGCGGCGTGCTCCAAATGTTGGCGGCGTGGCTCGAAATGTTGGCGACATGGCTCGAAATGTTGGCGGCATGGCTGGAAATGCTGGCGGCATGGCTCGAAATGTTCGCGGCATGGCTCGAAATGTTGGCGGCATGGCTCGAAATGTTGGCGGCAAGGCTCAAAATGTTGGCGGCATGGCCCGAAATGGCGGCTTGACTCGAAATGTTGGCGGCATGGCTCGAAGTGTTGGCGGCATGGCTCGAAATGTTGGCGGCATGGCTCGAAATGTTGGCGGCGTTTCTCGAATGCTGGCGGCGTGGCTCGAGAATTTGGCGGCCTGGCTCGAAATGTCGGCGGCATGGCTCAAAATGTTGGCGGCATTGCTCGAAATGTTGGCGGCATGGCTCGAAATGTAGGCGGCATGGCTCGTAATGTTGGCGGCATGGCTAGATATGTTGGCGGCATGGCTCGAAGTGTTGGCGGCATAGCTCGAAGTGTTGGCGGCATGGCTCGAAATGTTGGCGGCATGGCTCGAAGTGTTGGCGGCATGGCTAGAAATGTTCTCGGCATGGCTAGAAATGTTGGCGGCATGGTTAGAAATGATGGCGGCATGGCTCGACATGTTGGTGGGATGGCTCGAAATGTTGGCGGCGTGCTCCAAATGTTGGCGGCGTGGATCGAAATGTTGGCGACATGGCTCGAAATGTTGGCGGCATGGCTGGAAATGCTGGCGGCATGGCTCGAAATGTTGGCGGCATGGCTCGAAATGTTGGCGGCATGGCTCGAAATGTTGGCGGCAAGGCTCAAAATGTTGGCGGCATGGCCCGAAATGGCGGCTTGACTCGAAATGTTGGCGGCATGGCTCGAAGTGTTGGCGGCATAGCTCGAAATGTTGGCGGCATGGCTCGAAATGTTGGCGGCATTGCTCGAAATGTTGGTGGCATAGCTCGAAATGTTGGCGGCATGGCTCGAAATGTTGGCGGCATGGCTCGAAATGTTGGTGGTATGGCTCGAAATGTTGGCGGCATGGCTCGAAATGTTGGCGGCATGGCTCAAAATGTCGGCGGCATAGCTCGAAATGTTGGCGGCATGGCTCGAAATGTTGACGGCATGGCTCGAAATGTTTGCGGCATGGCTCGAAATGTTGGCGCCACGGCTCGAAATGTTGGCCGCATGGCTCAAAATGTTGGCGGCGTGGCTTTAAATGTTGGCGGTATAGCTCGAAATGTTGGCGGCATGGCTCGAAATGTTGGCGGCATAGCTGGAAATGTTGGCGGCATGGCTCGAAATGTTGACGGCATGGCTCGAAATGTTGGCGGCATAGCTCGGAATATTGGCGGCATGGCTCGAAGTGTTGGCGGCGTGGCTCGAAATGTTGGCGGCATGGCTCGAAATGTTGGCGGCACGGCTCGAAATGTTGGCTTCATGGCTCGAAATTTTGGCTGCAAGGCTCAAAATGTTGGCGGCATGGCTCGAAGTGTTGGCTGCATGGTTCGAAATGTTAGCGACATATCTCAAAGTGTTGACGGCATGGCTAGAAATGTTGGCAGCATGGCTAGAAATGTTGGCGGCATGGCTCGACGTGTTGGCGGCATGGCTAGAGGTGTTGGCGGCATGGCTCGAAATGTTGGCGGCATGGCTCGAAGTGTTGGCGGCGTGGCTCGAAATGTTGGCGGCATGGCTCGAAATGTTGGCGGCACGGCTCGAAATGTTGGCGGCATGGCTCTAAATTTTGGCTGCATGGCTCGAAATGTTGGCGGCATGGCTCGAAATTTTGGCGGCATGGCTCGAAATGTCGGCGGCATGGCTCAAAATGTTGGCGGCATTGCTCGAAAAGTTGGCGGCATGGCTCGAAATGTTGGCGGCATGGCTCGAAATGTTGGCGGCATGGCTAGATATGTTGGCGGCATGGCTCGAAGTGTTGGCGGCATAGCTCGAAGTGTTGGCGGCATGGCTCGAATGTTGGCGGCATGGCTCGAAGTGTTGGCGGCATGGCTAGAAATGTTCTCGGCATGGCTAGAAATGTTGGCGGCATGGTTAGAAATGATGGCGGCATGGCTCGACATGTTGGTGGGATGGCTCGAATGTTGGCGGCGTGCTCCAAATGTTGGCGGCGTGGCTCGAAATGTTGGCGACATGGCTCGAAATGTTGGCGGCATGGCTGGAAATGCTGGCGGCATGGCTCGAAATGTTCGCGGCATGGCTCGAAATGTTGGCGACATGGCTAGAAATGTTGGCGGCAAGGCTCAAAATGTTGGCGGCATGGCCCGAAATGGCGGCTTGACTCGAAATGTTGGCGGCATGGCTCGAAGTGTTGGCGGCATAGCTCGAAATGTTGACGGCATGGCTCGAAATGTTGGCGGCATGGCTCGAAATGTTGGTGGCATAGCTCGAAATGTTGGCGGCATGGCTCGAAATGTTGGCGGCATGGCTCGAAATGTTGGTGGCATGGCTCGAAATGTTGGCGGCATGGCTCGAAATGTTGGCGGCATGGCACAAAATGTCGGCGGCATAGCTCGAAATGTTGGCGGCATGGCTCGAAATGTTGACGGCATGGCTCGAAATGTTTGCGGCATGGCTCGAAATGTTGGCGCCACGGCTCGAAATGTTGGCCGCATGGCTCAAAATGTTGGCGGCGTGGCTTTAAATGTGGCGGTATAGCTCGAAATGTTGGCGGCATGGCTCGAAATGTTGGCGGCATAGCTGGAAATGTTGGCGGCATGGCTCGAAATGTTGACGGCATGGCTCGAAATGTTGGCGGCATGGCTCGGAATATTGGCGGCATGGCTCGAAGTGTTGGCGGCGTGGCTCGAAATGTTGGCGGCATGGCTCGAAATGTTGGCGGCACGGCTCGAAATGTTGGCTTCATGGCTCGAAATTTTGGCTGCATGGCTCGAAATGTTGGCGGCATGGCTCGAAATTTTGGCGGCATGGCTCGAAATGTTGGCGGCATGGCTCGAAGTGTTGGCGGCATGGTTCGAAATGTTAGCGGCATGGCTCAAAGTGTTGACGGCATGGCTAGAAATGTTGGCGGCATAGCTCGACGTGTTGGCGGCATGGCTAGAGGTGTTGGCGGCATGGCTCGAAATGTTGGCGGCATGGCTCGAAGTGTTGGCGGCGTGGCTCGAAATGTTGGCGGCATGGCTCGAAATGTTGGCGGCACGGCTCGAAATGTTGGCGGCATGGCTCTAAATTTTGGCTGCATGGCTCGAAATTTTGGCGGCGTGGCTCGAAATGTTAGCGGCATGGCTCGAAGTGTAGGCGGCATGGTTCGAAATGTTGGCGGCGTGGCTCAAAGTGTTGACGGCATGGCTAGAAATGTTGGCGGCATGGCTAGAAATGTTGGCGGCGTGGCTCGAAATGTTGGCGACATGGCTCGAAATGTTGGCGGCATGGCTCGAAATGTTGGCGGCTTTTTTTGAAATGTTGGCGGCATGGCTCGAAATGTTGGCGGCATGGCTCGAAATGTTGGCGGCATGGCTGGAAATGTTGGCGGCATTGCTCGAAATGTTGGCGGCATGGCTCGAAATGTTGGCGGCATGGCTCGAAATGGCGGCATGATTCGAAATGTTGGCGGCATGGCTAGAAGTGTTGGCGGCATAGCTCGAAATGTTGGCGGCATGGCTCGAAATGTTGGCGGCATGGCTCGAAATGTTGGCGGCGTGGCTCATAATGTTGGAGGCATGACTCGAAATGTTGGCGGCATGGCTCGAAATGATGGTGGCATGGCTCGAAATGTTGGCGGCATGGCTCGAAATGTTGGCGGCATGGCTCAAAATGTTGGCGGCATGGCTCGAAATGTTGGCGGCATGGCTCGAAATGTTGTCGGCATAGCTCGAAATGTTGGCGGCATGGTTCGAAATGTTGGCGGCATGGCACGAAATGTTGTCGGCTTACCTGGAAATGTTGGCGGCATGGCTCGAAATGTTGGCGGCATGGTTCGAAATGTTGGCGGCGTGGCACGAAATGTTGGCGGCATGGCTCGAAATGTTGACGGCATGGCTCGAAATGTTGGCGGCATGGCTCGGAATATTGGCGGCATGGCTCGAAGTGTTGGCGGCGTGGCTCGAAATGTTGGCGGCATGGCTCGAAATGTTGGCGGCACGGCTCGAAATGTTGGCTTCATGGCTCGAAATTTTGGCTGCATGGCTAGAAATGTTGGCGGCATGGCTCGAAATTTTGGCGGCATGGCTAGAAATGTTGGCGGCATGGCTCGAAATTTTGGCGGCATGGCTAGAAATGTTGGCGGCATGGCTCGAAGTGTTGGCGGCATGGCTCAAAGTGTTGGCGGCGTGGCTCGAAATGTTGGCGGCATGGCTCGAAATGTTGGCGGCACGGCTCGAAATGTTGGCGGCATGTCACGAAATTTTGGCTGCATGGCTCGAAATGTTGGCGGCATGGCTCGAAATGTTGGCGGCATGGCTCGAAGTGTTGGCGGCATGGCTCGAAATGTTGGCTGCATGGCTCGAAATGTTGGCGGCGTTTCTCGAATGCTGGCGGCGTGGCTCGAGAATTTGGCGGCCTGGCTCGAAATGTCGGCGGCGTGGCTCAAAATGTTGGCGGCATTGCTCGAAATGTTGGCGGCATGGCTTGAAATGTTGGCGGCATGGCTCGAAGTGTTAGCGGCATGGCTCGAAATGTTGGCGGCGCGGCATAGCTTGAAATGTTGGCGGCATGGCTCGAAATGTTGGCGGCATGGCTCGAAATGTTGACGGCATGGCTCGAAATGTTGGCGGAATGGGTCGAAATGTTGGCGGCATGGCTCAAAATGTTGGCGGCATGGCTCGAAATGTTGGCAGCATGACTCGAAATGTTGGCGGCATGGTACGAAATGTTGGCGGCATGGCTCGAAATGTTGACGGCATAGCTCGAAATGTTGGCGGCATGGCTCGAAATGTTGGCGGCATGGCTCGAAATCTTGGCGGCATGGCTCTAAATGTTGGCGGCATGGCTCCAAATGTTGGTGGCATGACTCGAAATGTTGGCGGCATGGCTCGAAATGTTGACGGCATGGCTCGAAATGTTGGCGGCATGGCTCCAAATGTTGGTGACATGACTCGAAATGTTGGCGGCTTGGCTTGAAATATTGGCGGCAATGCTCGAAATGTTAGCGGCATGGATCGAAATGTTGGCGGCATGGCGCGCCATGTTGGCGGCATGGCTCCAAATGTTGACGGCATGGCTCCAAATGTTGGCGGCGTGGCTCCAAATGTTGGCGGCTTGGCTCGAAATGTTGGCGGCATGGCTCGAAATGTTGGCGGCATGGCTCAAAATGTTGGCGGCGTGGCTCGAAATGTTGGCGGCATGTCTCGAAATGTTGGCGCCATGACTCGAAATGTTGGCGGCATGGCTGGAAATGTTGACGGCATGGCTCGAAATGTTAGCGGCATGGCTCGAAATGTTTGCAGCATGGCTCCAAATGTTGGCGGCATGGCTCGAAATGTTGGCGTCATAGCTCCAAATGTTGCAGAGTGGTTCGAAATGTTGGCGGCATGGCTCGAAATGTTGGCGGCATGGTACGAAATGTTGGCGGCATGGCTCGAAATGATGACGGCATGGCTCGAAATGTTGGTGACATGGCTCGAAGTGTTGGCGGCATGGCTAGAAGTGTTGGCCGCATGGCTCGAAATGTTGGCGGCATGGCTCGAAGTGTTGGCGGCGTGGCTCGAAATGTTGGCGGCAGGGCTCGAAATGTTGGCGGCACGGCTCGAAATGTTGGCGGCATGGCTTGAAATTTTGGCTGCATGGCTCGAAATGTTGGCGGCATGGCTCGAAATTTTGGTGGCATGGCTCGAAATGTTGGCGGCATGGCTCGAAATGTTGGCGGCATTGCTCGAAATGTTGACGGCATGGCTCGAAATGTTGCCGGCATGGCTCAAAGTGTTGGCGGCATGGCTCGAAATGTTGGCGGCATGGCTCGAAATGTTGGCGGCATGGCTCGAAATGTTGACGGCATGGCTCGAAATGTTGGCGGGATGGGTCGAAATGTTGCCGGCATGGCTCAAAGTGTTGGCGTCATGGCTTGAAATGTTGGCGGCATGGCTCGAAATGTTTTCGGCATGGCTCGAAATGTTGACGGCATGGCTCGAAATGTTGGCGGCATGGGTCGAAATGTTGGCGGCATGGCTCAAAATGTTGGCGGCATGGCTCGAAATGTTGGCAGCATGGCTCGAAAAGTTGGCGGCATGGTACGAAATGTTGGCGGCATGGCTCGAAATGTTGACGGCATGGCTCGAAATGTTGGCGGCATGGCTCGAAGTGTTGGCGGCATGGCTCGAAGTGTTGGCGGCGTGGATCGAAATGTTGGCGGCATGGCTCGAAATGTTGGCGGCACGGCTCGAAATGTTGGCGGCATGGCTCGAAATTTTGGCGGCATGGCTCGAAATGTTGGCGGCATGGCTCGAAATGTTGGCGGCATGGCTCGAAGTGTTGGCGGCATGGCTCGACATGTTGGTGGGATGGCTCGAAATGTTGACGGCGTGCTCCAAATGTTGGCGGCGTGGCTCGAAATGTTGGCGACATGGCTCGAAATGTTGGCGGCATTGCTGGAAATGCTGGCGGCATGGCTCGAAATGTTGGCGGCATGGCTCGAAATGTTGGCGGCATGGCTCGAAATGTTGGCGGCAAGGCTCAAAATGTTGGCGGCATGGCTCGAAATGGCGGCATGACTCGAAATGTTGGCGGCATGGCTCGAAGTGTTGGCGGCATAGCTCGAAATGTTGGCGGCATGGCTCGAAATGTTGGCGGCATAGCTGGAAATGTTGGCCGCATGGCTCGAAATGTTGGCGGCATGGCTCGAAATGTTTGCGGCATGGCTCGAAATCTTGGCGGCATGGCTCGAAATGTTGGCGGCATGGCTCCAAATGTTGGCGGCGTGGCTTTAAATGTTGGCGGCATGGCTCGAAATGTTGGCGGCATGGCTCGAAATGTTGACAGCATGGCTCGAAATGTTTGCGGCATGGCTCGAAATGTTGGCGCCATGGCTCGAAATGTTGGCGGCATGGCTCGAAATGTTGGCGGCATGGCCCCAAATGTTGGCGGCATGACTCGAAATGTTGACGGCATGGCTCGAAATGTTGGCGGCATGGCTGGAAATGTTGACGGCATGGCTCGAAATGTTAGCGGCATGGCTCGAAATGTTGGCGGCATGGCTCCAAATGTTGGCGGCGTGGCTCGAAATGTTGGCGGCATAGCTCCAAATGTTGCAGCGTGGCTCGAAATGTTGGCGGCATGGTTCGAAATGTCGGCGGCATGGCTCGAAATGTTGGCAGCATGGCTCGAAATGTTGGCGGCATGGTACGAAATGTTGGCGGCATGGCTCGAAATGATGACGGCATGTCTCGAAATGTTGGCGACATGGCTCGAAGTGTTGGCGGCATGGCTAGAAGTGTTGGCGGCATGGCTCGAAATGTTGGCGGCATGGCTCGAAGTGTTGGCGGCATGGCTAGAAGTGTTGGCGGCATGGCTCGAAATGTTGGCGGCATGGCTCGAAGTGTTGGCGGCATAGCTCCAAATGTTGGCGGCATGGCTCGAAATGTTGGCGGCATGGCTCGAAATGTTGGCGGAATGGCTCGAAATGTTGGCGGCGTGGCTTTAAATGTTGGCGGCATGGCTCGAAATGTTGGCGGCATGGCTCGAAATGTTGACAGCATGGCTCGAAATGTTTGCGGCATGGCTCGAAATGTTGGCGCCATGGCTCGAAATGTTGGCGGCATGGCTCGAAATGTTGGCGGCATGGCCCCAAATGTTGGCGGCATGACTCGAAATGTTGACGGCATGGCTCGAAATGTTGGCGGCATGGCTGGAAATGTTACGGCATGGCTCGAAATGTTAGCGGCATGGCTCGAAATGTTGGCGGTATGGCTCCAAATGTTGGCGGCGTGGCTCGAAATGTTGGCGGCATAGCTCCAAATGTTGCAGCGTGGCTCGAAATGTTGGCGGCATGGTTCGAAATGTCGGCGGCCTGGCTCGAAATGTTGGCAGCATGGCTCGAAATGTTGGCGGCATGGTACGAAATGTTGGCGGCATGGCTCGAAATGATGACGGCATGTCTCGAAATGTTGGCGACATGGCTCGAAGTGTTGGCGGCATGGCTAGAAGTGTTGGCGGCATGGCTCGAAATGTTGGCGGCATGGCTCGAAGTGTTGCGGCATGGCTAGAAGTGTTGGCGGCATGGCTCGAAATGTTGGCGGCATGGCTCGAAGTGTTGGCGGCATAGCTCCAAATGTTGGCGGCATGGCTCGAAATGTTGGCGGCATGGCTCGAAATGTTGGCGGAATGGCTCGAAATCTTGGCGGCATGGCTCGAAATGTTGGCGGCATGAATCGAAATGATGGCGGCATGGCTCGAAATGATGGCGGCATGGCTCAAAATGTTGGCGGCATGGCTCGAAATGTTGGCGGCAGGGCTCAAAATGTTGGCGGCACGGCTCGAAATGTTGGACGCATGGCTCGAAATGTTGGCGGCATAGCTCGAAATGTTGGCGGCATGGCTCGAAACTGTAGGCGGCATGGCTCGAAACTTTTGGCGGCAGGGCTCGAAATGATGGCGGCATGGCTCGATGGCTTTGGCGGCATAGCTAGAAATATTGGCGGAATGGCTCGAAATGTTGGCGGCATGGCTCGAAATGTTGGCGGCATTGCTCGAAATGATGGCGGCATGGCTCGAAATGTTGGCGGCATAGCTCGAAATGTTGGCGGCATAGCTCGAAATGCTAGCGGCATGGCTAGAAATTTTGGCGGCATTGCTAGAAAATGTTGGCGGCATGGCTCGAAATGTTGGCGGCATTGCTCGAAATGTTGGCGGCATAGCTCGAAATGCTGGCGGCATGGCTCGAAATGTGGGCGGCATTGCTAGAAATGTTGGCGGCATGGCTCGAAATGTTGGCGGCATGGCTCGAAATGTTGCGGTCGTCGCTCGAAATGTTGGCGGCATGGCTCGAAATATTTGCGGCATGGCTCGAAATGTTGGCGGCATGGTTCGAAATGTTGGCGGCATGGCTCGAAATGTGGGCGGCATGGCTCGAAATGTTGGCGGCATAGCTCGAAATGTTTGCGGCATGGCTCGAAATGTTGGCGGCATGGCTCGAAATGTTGGCGGCATGGTTCGAAATGTTGGCGGCATGGCTCGAAATGTGGGCGGCATGGCTCGAAATGTTGGCGCATAGCTCGAAATGTTTGCGGCATGGCTCGAAATGTTGGCGGCATGGCTCAAAGTGTTGACGGCATGGCTGGAAATGTTGGCGGCATCGCTAGAAATGTTGGCGGCATGGTTCGAAATGTTGCGGCATGGCTCGAAATGTTGGCGGGATGGCTCGAAACGTTGGCGGCGTGGCTCCAAATGTTGGCGGCGTGGCTCGAAATGTTGGCGACATGGCTCGAAATGTTGGCGGCATGGCTCGAAATGTTGCTGGCTTTTCTCGAAATGTTGGCGGCATGGCTCGGAATGTTGGCGGCATGGCTAGAAATGTTGGCGGCATTGCTCGAAATGTCGGCGGCAGGGCTCAAAATGTTGGCGGCACGGCTCGAAATGTTGGCGGCATGGCTCGAAATGTTGGCGGCATAGCTCGAAATGTTGGCGGCATGGCTCGAAATGTTGGCGGCATGGCTCGAAATGTTGGCGGCAGGGCTCGAAATGTTGGCGGCATGGCTCGAAGCTTTGGCGGCATAGCTAGAAATATTGGCGGAATGGCTCGAAATGTTGGCGGCATGGCTCGAATGTTGGCGGCATTGCTCGAAATGATGCGGCATGGCTCGAAATGTTGGCGGCATAGCTCGAAATGTTGGCGGCATAGCTCGAAATGCTAGCGGCATGGCTAGAAATTTTGGCGGCATTGCTAGAAATGTTGGCGGCATGGCTCGAAATGTTGGCGGCATAGCTCGAAATGTTGGCGGCATAGCTTCGAAATGCTGGCGGCATGGCTCGAAATGTGGGCGGCATTGCTAGAAATGTTGGCGGCATGGCTCGAAATGTTGGCGGCATGGCTCGAAATGTTGGCGGCGTCGCTCGAAATGTTGGCGGCATGGCTCGAAATATTTGCGGCATGGCTCGAAATGTTGGCGGCATGGTTCGAAATGTTGGCGGCATGGCTCGAAATGTGGGCGGCATGGCTCGAAATGTTGGCGGCATAGCTCGAAATGTTTGCGGCAAGGCTCGAAATGTTGGCGGCAAGGCTCGAAATGTTGGCGGCATGGTTCGAAATGTTGGCAGGCATGGCTCGAAATGTGGGCGGCATGGCTCGAAATGTTGGCGGCATAGCTCGAAATGTTTGCGGCATGGCTCGAAATGTTGGCGGCATGGCTCAAAGTGTTGACGGCATGGCTGGAAATGTTGGCGGCATGGCTAGAAATGTTGGCGGCATGGTTCGAAATGTTGGCGGCATGGCTCGAAATGTTGGCGGCATGGCTTGAAATGTTGACAGCATGGCTCGAAATGTTTGCGGCATGGCTCGAAATGTTGGCGCCATGGCTCGAAATGTTGGCGGCATGGCTCGAAATGTTGACAGCATGGCTCGAAATGTTTGCGGCATGGCTCGAAATGTTGGCGCCATGGCTCGAAATGTTGGCGGCATGGCTCGAAATGTTGGCGGCATGGCCCCAAATGTTGGCGGCATGACTCGAAATGTTGACGGCATGGCTCGAAATGTTGGCGGCATGGCTGGAAATGTTGACGGCATGGCTCGAAATGTTAGCGGCATGGCTCGAAATGTTGGCGGCATGGCTCCAAATGTTGGCGGCGTGGCTCGAAATGTTGGCGGCATAGCTCCAAATGTTGCAGCGTGGCTCGAAATGTTGGCGGCATGGTTCGAAATGGTCGGCGGCATGGCTCGAAATGTTGGCAGCATGGCTCGAAATGTTGGCGGCATGGTACGAAATGTTGGCGGCATGGCTCGAAATGATGACGGCATGTCTCGAAATGTTGGCGACATGGCTCGAAGTGTTGGCGGCATGGCTAGAAGTGTTGGCGGCATGGCTCGAAATGTTGGCGGCATGGCTCGAAGTGTTGGCGGCATGGCTAGAAGTGTTGGCGGCATGGCTCGAAATGTTGCGGCATGGCTCGAAGTGTTGGCGGCATAGCTCCAAATGTTGGCGGCATGGCTCGAAATGTTGGCGGCATGGCTCGAAATGTTGGCGGAATGGCTCGAAATCTTGGCGGCATGGGCTCGAAATGTTGGCGGCATGAATCGAAATGATGGCGGCATGGCTCGAAATGATGGCGGCATGGCTCAAAATGTTGGCGGCATGGCTCGAAATGTTGGCGGCAGGGCTCAAAATGTTGGCGGCACGGCTCGAAATGTTGGCGGCATGGCTCGAAATGTTGGCGGCATAGCTCGAAATGTTGGCGGCATGGCTCGAAATGTTGGCGGCATGGCTCGAAATTTTGGCGGCAGGGCTCGAAATGTTGGCGGCATGGCTCGATGCTTTGGCGGCATAGCTAGAAATATTGGCGGAATGGCTCGAAATGTTGGCGGCATGGCTCGAATGTTGGCGGCATTGCTCGAAATGATGGCGGCATGGCTCGAAATGTTGGCGGCATAGCTCGAAATGTTGGCGGCATAGCTCGAAATGCTAGCGGCATGGCTAGAAATTTTGGCGGCATTGCTAGAAATGTTGGCGGCATGGCTCGAAATGTTGGCGCATTGCTCGAAATGTTGGCGGCATAGCTCGAAATGCTGGCGGCATGGCTCGAAATGTGGGCGGCATTGCTAGAAATGTTGGCGGCATGGCTCGAAATGTTGGCGGCATGGCTCGAAATGTTGGCGGCGTCGCTCGAAATGTTGGCGGCATGGCTCGAAATATTTGCGGCATGGCTCGAAATGTTGGCGGCATGGTTCGAAATGTTGGCGGCATGGCTCGAAATGTGGGCGGCATGGCTCGAAATGTTGGCGGCATAGCTCGAAATGTTTGCGGCATGGCTCGAAATGTTGGCGGCATGGCTCGAAATGTTGGCGGCATGGTTCGAAATGTTGGCGGCATGGCTCGAAATGTGGGCGGCATGGCTCGCAAATGTTGGCGGCATAGCTCGAAATGTTTGCGGCATGGCTCGAAATGTTGGCGCATGGCTCAAAGTGTTGACGGCATGGCTGGAAATGTTGGCGGCATCGCTAGAAATGTTGGCGGCATGGTTCGAAATGTTGGCGGCATGGCTCGAAATGTTGGCGGGATGGCTCGAAACGTTGGCGGCGTGGCTCCAAATGTTGGCGGCGTGGCTCGAAATGTTGGCGACATGGCTCGAAATGTTGGCGGCATGGCTCGAAATGTTGCTGGCTTTTCTCGAAATGTTGGCGGCATGGCTCGGAATGTTGGCGGCATGGCTAGAAATGTTGGCGGCATTGCTCGAAATGTCGGCGGCAGGGCTCAAAATGTTGGCGGCACGGCTCGAAATGTTGGCGGCATGGCTCGAAATGTTGGCGGCATAGCTCGAAATGTTGGCGGCATGGCTCGAAATGTTGGCGGCATAGGCTCGAAATTGTTGGCGGCAGGGCTCGAAATGTTGGCGGCATGGCTCGAAGCTTTGGCGGCATAGCTAGAAATATTGGCGGAATGGCTCGAAATGTTGGCGGCATGGCTCGAAATGTTGGCGGCATTGCTCGAAATGATGGCGGCATGGCTCGAAATGTTGGCGGCATAGCTCGAAATGTTTGGCGGCATAGCTCGAAATGCTAGCGGCATGGCTAGAAATTTTGGCGGCATTGCTAGAAAATGTTGGCGGCATGGCTCGAAATGTTGGCGGCATAGCTCGAAATGTTGGCGGCATAGCTCGAAATGCTGGCGGCATGGCTCGAAATGTGGGCGGCATTGCTAGAAATGTTGGCGGCATGGCTCGAAATGTTGGCGGCATGGCTCGAAATGTTGGCGGCGTCGCTCGAAATGTTGGCGGCATGGCTCGAAATATTTGCGGCATGGCTCGAAATGTTGGCGGCATGGTTCGAAATGTTGGCGGCATGGCTCGAAATGTGGGCGGCATGGCTCGAAATGTTGGCGGCATAGCTCGAAATGTTTGCGGCAAGGCTCGAAATGTTGGCGGCATGGCTCGAAATGTTGGCGCCATGGTTCGAAATGTTGGCGGCATGGCTCGAAATGTGGGCGGCATGGCTCGAAATGTTGGCGGCATAGCTCGAAATGTTTGCGGCATGGCTCGAAATGTTGGCGGCATGGCTCAAAGTGTTGACGGCATGGCTGGAAATGTTGGCGGCATGGCTAGAAATGTTGGCGGCATGGTTCGAAATGTTGGCGGCATGGCTCGAAATGTTGGCGGGATGGCTCGAAACGTTGGCGGCGTGGCTCCAAATGTTGGCGGCGTGGCTCGAAATGTTGGCGACATGGCTCGAAATGTTGGCGGCATGGCTCGAAATGTTGCTGGCTTTTCTCGAAATGTTGGCGGCATGGCTCGGAATGTTGGCGGCATGGCTAGAAATGTTGGCGGCATTGCTCGAAATGTCGGCGGCATGGCTCAAAATGTTGGCGGCATGGCTCGAAAAGGCGGCATGACTCGAAATGTTGGCGGCATGGCTCGAAGTGTTGGCGGCATGGCTCGAAATGTTGGCGGCATGGCACGAAATGTTGGCGGCATGACTCGAAATGTTGGCGGCATGGCTCGAAATGATGGCGGCATGGCTCAAAATGTTGGCGGAATGGCTCGAAATGGCGGCATGACTCGAAATGTTGGCGGCATGGCTCGAAGTGTTGGCGGCATGGCTCGAAATGTTGGCGGCATAGCCGAAATGTTGGCGGCATTGGCTCGAAATGGCGGCATGACTCGAAATGTTGGCGGCATGGCTCGAAGTGTTGGCGGCATGGCTCGAAATGTTGGCGGCATGGCTCGAAATGTTGGCGGCATGGCTCGAAATGTTGGCGGCATGGCTCGAAAGATTGGCGGCATGGCTCGAAATGTTGGCGGCATGACTCGAAATGTTGGCGGCATGGCTCGAAATGATGGCGGCTTGGCTCAAAATGTTGCGGCATGGCTCGAAATGTTGGCGGCATGGCTCGAAATATTGGCGGCATGGCTCGAAATGTTGGCGGCATGACTCGAAATGTTGGACGGCATTGCCCGAAATGTTGCGGCATGGCTCAAAATGTTGGCGGCATGGCTCGAAATGGCGGCATGACTCGAAATGTTGGCGGCATGGCTCGAAATGTTGGCGGCATTGCTCGAAATGTTGGCGGCATGGCTCGAAATGTTGGCGGCATGGCTCGAAATGTTGGCGGCATTGCTCGAAATGTTGGCGGCATGGCTCGAAATGTTGGCGGCATTGCTCGAAATGTTGCCGGCATAGCTCGAAATGCTGGCGGCATGGTTCGAAATGTTGGCGGGCATTGCTAGAGAAATGTTGAGCGGCATGGCTCGAAAATGTTGGCTGGCATAGCTCGAAATGTTGGCGGCATTGCTCGAAATGCTGGCGGCATGGCTCAAAATGTTGACGGCATTGCTAGAAATGTTGGCGGCATGGCTCGAAATGTTGGCGGCATGGCTCGAAATGTTGGCGGCATGCTTCGAAATGTTGGCGGCATTGCTCGAAATGTGGGCGGCATGGCTCGAAATGTTGGCGGCATAGCTCGAAATGTTTGAGGCATGGCTCGAAATGTTGGCGGCATGGCTCGAAATGTTCGCGGCATGGCTCGAAATGTTGGCGGCATGGCTCGAAATGTTGGCGGCATGGCTCGAAATGGCGGCATGACTCGAAATGTTGGCGGCATGGCTCGAAGTGTTGGCGGCATGGCTCGAAATGTTGGCGGCATGGCTCGAAATGTTGGCGGCATGGCTCGAATGTTGGCGGCATGGCTCGAAATATTGGCGCATGGCTCGAAATGTTGGCGGCATGACTCGAAATGTTGGCGGCATGGCTCGAAATGTTGACGGCATGGCTCGAAATGTTGCCGGCATGGCTCAAAGTGTTGGCGGCATGGCTCGAAAATGTTGGCGGCATGGCTCGAAATGTTGGCGGCATGGCTCGAAATGTTGACGGCATGGCTCGGAATGTTGGCGGCATAGCTCGAAATGTTGCCGGCATGGCTCAAAGTGTTGGCGGCATGGCTTGAAATGTTGGCGGCATGGCTCGAAATGTTGGCGGCATGGCTCGAAATGTTGACGGCATGGCTCGAAATGTTGGCGGCATGGGTCGAAATGTTGGCGGCATGGCTCAAAATGTTGGCGGCATGGCTCGAAATGTTGGCAGCATGGCTCGAAATGTTGGCGGCATGGTACGAAATGTTGGCGGCATGGCTCGAAATGTTGACGGCATGGCTCGAAATGTTGGCGGCATGGCTCGAAGTGTTGGCGGCATGGCTCGAAGTGTTGGCGGCGTGGATCGAAATGTTGGCGGCATGGCTCGAAATGTTGGCGGCACGGCTCGAAATGTTGGCGGCATGGCTCGAAATTTTGGCGGCATGGCTCGAAATGTTGGCGGCATGGCTCGAAATGTTGGCGGCATGGCTCGAAGTGTTGGCGGCATGGCTCGACATGTTTTTGGGATGGCTCGAAATGTTGACGGCGTGCTCCAAATGTTGGAGGCGTGGCTCGAAATGTTGGCGACATGGCTCGAAATGTTGGCGGCATTGCTGGAAATGCTGGCGGCATGGCTCGAAATGTTGGCGGCATGGCTCGAAATGTTAGCGGCATGGCTCAAAATGTTGGCGGCAAGGCTCAAAATGTTGGCGACATGGCTCGAAATGGCGGCATGACTCGAAATGTTGGCGGCATGGCTCGAAGTGTTGGCGGCATAGCTCGAAATGTTGGCGGCATGGCTCGAAATGTTGGCGGCATAGCTGGAAATGTTGGCGGCATGGCTCGCAATGTTGGCGGCATGGCTCGAAATGTTTGCGGCATGGCTCGAAATCTTAGCGTCATGGCTCGAAATGTTGGCGGCATGGCTCCAAATGTTGGCGGCGTGGCTTTAAATGTTGGCGGCATGGCTCGAAATGTTGGCGGCATGGCTCGGAAGATTTGACGGCATAGCTGGAAATGTTGGCGGCATGGCTCGAAATGTTGGCGGCATGGCTCGAAATGTTGACAGCATGGCTCGAAATGTTTGCGGCATGGCTCGAAATATTGGCGCCATGGCTCGAAATGTTGGCGGCATGGTACGAAATGTTGGCGGCATGGCTCGAAATGATGACGGCATGTCTCGAAATGTTGGCGACATGGCTCGAAGTGTTGGCGGCATGGCTCGAAATGATGACGGCATGTCTCGAAATGTTGGCGACATGGCTCGAAGTGTTGGCGGCATGGCTAGAAGTGTTGGCGGCATGGCTCGAAATGTTGGCGGCATGGCTCGAAATGTTTGCGGCATGGCTCGAAATGTTGGCAGCATGGCTCGAAATGTTGGCGGCATGTCTCGAAATGTTGGCGACATGGCTCGAAGTGTTGGCGGCATGGCTAGAAGTGTTGGCGGCATGGCTCGAAATGTTGGCGGCATGGCTCGAAGTGTTGGCGGCATGGCTAGAAGTGTTGGCGGCATGGCTCGAAATGATGACGGCATGTCTCGAAATGTTGGCGACATGGCTCGAAGTGTTGGCGGCATGGCTAGAAGTGTTGGCGGCATGGCTCGAAATGTTGGCGGCATGGCTCGAAGTGTTGGCGGCATGGCTAGAAGTGTTGGCGGCATGGCTCGAAATTTTGGCGGCATGGCTCGAAGTGTTGGCGGCATAGCTCGAAATGTTGGCGGCATGGCTCGAAATGTTGGCGGCATGGCTCGAAATGTTGGCGGCATGAATCGAAATGATGGCGGCATGGCTCGAAATGATGGCGGCATGGCTCAAAATGTTGGCGGCATGGCTCGAAATGTTGGCGGCAGGGCTCAAAATGTTGGCGGCACGGCTCGAAATGTTGGCGGCATGGCTCGAAATGTTGGCGGCATAGCTCGAAATGTTGGCGGCATGGCTCGAAATGTTGGCGGCATGGCTCGAAATGTTGGCGGCAGGGCTCGAAATGTTGGCGGCATGGCTCGAAGCTTTGGCGGCATAGCTAGAAATATTGGCGGAATGGCTCGAAATGTTGGCGGCATGGCTCGAAATGTTGGCGGCATTGCTCGAAATGATGGCGGCATGGCTCGAAATGTTGGCGGCATAGCTCGAAATGTTGGCGGCATAGCTCGAAATGCTAGCGGCATGGCTCGAAATGTTGGCGGCATTGCTAGAAATGTTGGCGGCATGGCTCGAAATGTTGGCGGCATAGCTCGAAATGTTGGCGGCATAGCTCGAAATGCTGGCGGCATGGCTCGAAATGTGGGCGGCATTGCTAGAAATTTTGGCGGCATGGCTCGAAATGTTGGCGGCAAGTCTCGAAATGTTGGCGGCGTGGCTAGAAATGTTGGCGGCATGGCTCGAAATATTTGCGGCATGGCTCGAAATGTTGGCGGCATGGTTCGAAATGTTGGCGGCATGGCTCGAAATGTGGGCGGCATGGCTCGAAATGTTGGCGGCATAGCTCGAAATGTTTGCGGCATGGCTCGAAATGTTGGCGGCATGGCTCGAAATGTTGGCGGCATGGTTCGAAATGTTGGCGGCATGGCTCGAAATGTGGGCGGCATGGCTCGAAATGTTGGCGGCATAGCTCGAAATGTTTGCGGCATGGCTCGAAATGTTGGCGGCATGGCTCAAAGTGTTGACGGCATGGCTGGAAATGTTGGCGGCATGGCTAGAAATGTTGGCGGCATGGTTCGAAATGTTGGCGGCATGGCTCGAAATGTTGGCGGGATGGCTCGAAACGTTGGCGGCGTGGCTCCAAATGTTGGCGGCGTGGCTCGAAATGTTGGCGACATGGCTTGAAATGTTGGCGGCATGGCTCGAAATGTTGCTGGCTTTTCTCGAAATGTTGGCGGCATGGCTCGGAATGTTGGCGGCATGGCTAGAAATGTTGGCGGCATTGCTCGAAATGTCGGCGGCATGGCTCAAAATGTTGGCGGCATGGCTCGAAAAGGCGGCATGACTCGAAATGTTGGCGGCATGGCTCGAAGTGTTGGCGGCATGGCTCGAAATGTTGGCGGCATGGCTCGAAATGTTGGCGGCATGACTCGAAATGTTGGCGGCATGGCTCGAAATGATGGCGGCATGGCTCAAAATGTTGGCGGCATGGCTCGAAATGGCGGCATGACTCGAAATGTTGGCGGCATGGCTCGAAGTGTTGTCGGCATGGCTCGAAATGTTGGCGGCATGGCTCGAAATGTTGGCGGCATGGCTCGAAATGGCGGCATGACTCGAAATGTTGGCGGCATGGCTCGAAGTGTTGGCGGCATGGCTCGAAATGTTGGCGGCATGGCTCGAAATGTTGGCGGCATGGCTCGAAATGTTGGCGGCATGGCTCGAAATATTGGCGGCATGGCTCGAAATGTTGGCGGCATGACTCGAAATGTTGGCGGCATGGCTCGAAATGATGGCGGCATGGCTCAAAATGTTGGCGGCATGGCTCGAAATGTTGGCGGCATGGCTCGAAATACTGGCGGCATGGCTCGAAATGGCGGCATGACTCGAAATGTTGGCGGCATGGCTCGAAATGTTGGCGGCATTGCTCGAAATGTTGGCGGCATGGCTCGAAATGTTGGCGGCATGGCTCGAAATGTTGGCGGCATTGCTGGAAATGTTGGCGGCATGGCTCGAAATGTTGGCGGCATAGCTCGAAATGTTGCCGGCATAGCTCGAAATGCTGGCGGCATGGTTCGAAATGTTGGCGGCATTGCTAGAAATGTTGGCGGCATGGCTCGAAATGTTGGCGGCATAGCTCGAAATGTTGGCGGCATTGCTCGAAATGCTGGCGGCATGGCTCAAAATGTTGACGGCATTGCTAGAAATGTTGGCGGCATGGCTCGAAATGTTGGCGGCATGGCTCGAAATGTTGGCGGCATGCTTCGAAATGTTGGCAGCATTGCTCGAAATGTGGGCGGCATGGCTCGAAATGTTGGCGGCATAGCTCGAAATGTTTGAGGCATGGCTCGAAATGTTGGCGGCATGGCTCGAAATGTTCGCGGCATTGCTAGAAATGTTGGCGGCATGGCTCGAAATGTGGGCGGCATGGCTCGAAATGTTGGCGGCATGCTTCGAAATGTTGGCGGCATTGCTCGAAATGTGGGCGGCATGGCTCGAAATGTTGGCGGCATAGTTCGAAATGTTTGAGGCATGGCTCGAAATGTTGGCGGCATGGTTCGAAATGTTGGCGGCATGGCTCGAAATGTGGGCGGCATGGCTCGAAATGTTGGCGGCATAGCTCGAAATGTTTGCGGCATGGCTCGAAATGTTGGCGGCATGGCTCAAAGTGTTGACGGCATGGCTGGAAATGTTGGCGGCATGGCTAGAAATGTTGGCGGCATGGTTCGAAATGTTGGCGGCATGGCTCGAAATGTTGGCGGGATGGCTCGAAACGTTGGCGGCGTGGCTCCAAATGTTGGCGGCGTGGCTCGAAATGTTGGCGACATGGCTTGAAATGTTGGCGGCATGGCTCGAAATGTTGCTGGCTTTTCTCGAAATGTTGGCGGCATGGCTCGGAATGTTGGCGGCATGGCTAGAAATGTTGGCGGCATTGCTCGAAATGTCGGCGGCATGGCTCAAAATGTTGGCGGCATGGCTCGAAAAGGCGGCATGACTCGAAATGTTGGCGGCATGGCTCGAAGTGTTGGCGGCATGGCTCGAAATGTTGGCGGCATGGCTCGAAATGTTGGCGGCATGACTCGAAATGTTGGCGGCATGGCTCGAAATGATGGCGGCATGGCTCAAAATGTTGGCGGCATGGCTCGAAATGGCGGCATGACTCGAAATGTTGGCGGCATGGCTCGAAGTGTTGTCGGCATGGCTCGAAATGTTGGCGGCATGGCTCGAAATGTTGGCGGCATGGCTCGAAATGGCGGCATGACTCGAAATGTTGGCGGCATGGCTCGAAGTGTTGGCGGCATGGCTCGAAATGTTGGCGGCATGGCTCGAAATGTTGGCGGCATGGCTCGAAATGTTGGCGGCATGGCTCGAAATATTGGCGGCATGGCTCGAAATGTTGGCGGCATGACTCGAAATGTTGGCGGCATGGCTCGAAATGATGGCGGCATGGCTCAAAATGTTGGCGGCATGGCTCGAAATGTTGGCGGCATGGCTCGAAATACTGGCGGCATGGCTCGAAATGGCGGCATGACTCGAAATGTTGGCGGCATGGCTCGAAATGTTGGCGGCATTGCTCGAAATGTTGGCGGCATGGCTCGAAATGTTGGCGGCATGGCTCGAAATGTTGGCGGCATTGCTGGAAATGTTGGCGGCATGGCTCGAAATGTTGGCGGCATAGCTCGAAATGTTGCCGGCATAGCTCGAAATGCTGGCGGCATGGTTCGAAATGTTGGCGGCATTGCTAGAAATGTTGGCGGCATGGCTCGAAATGTTGGCGGCATAGCTCGAAATGTTGGCGGCATTGCTCGAAATGCTGGCGGCATGGCTCAAAATGTTGACGGCATTGCTAGAAATGTTGGCGGCATGGCTCGAAATGTTGGCGGCATGGCTCGAAATGTTGGCGGCATGCTTCGAAATGTTGGCAGCATTGCTCGAAATGTGGGCGGCATGGCTCGAAATGTTGGCGGCATAGCTCGAAATGTTTGAGGCATGGCTCGAAATGTTGGCGGCATGGCTCGAAATGTTCGCGGCATTGCTAGAAATGTTGGCGGCATGGCTCGAAATGTGGGCGGCATGGCTCGAAATGTTGGCGGCATGCTTCGAAATGTTGGCGGCATTGCTCGAAATGTGGGCGGCATGGCTCGAAATGTTGGCGGCATAGTTCGAAATGTTTGAGGCATGGCTCGAAATGTTGGCGGCATGGCTCGAAATGTTCGCGGCATGGCTCGAAATGTTGGCGTCATGGCTCGAAATGTTGGCGGCATGGCTCGAAATGGCGGCATGACTCGAAATGTTGGCGGCATGGCTCGAAGTGTTGGCGGCATGGCTCGAAATGTTGGCGGCATGGCTCGAAATGTTGGCGGCATGGCTCGAAATGTTGGCGGCATGGCTCGAAATATTGGCGGCATGGCTCGAAATGTTGACGGCATGGCTCGAAATGTTGCCGGCATGGCTCAAAGTGTTGGCGGCATGGCTCGAAATGTTGGCGGCATAGCTCGAAATGTTGCCGGCATAGCTCGAAATGCTGGCGGCATGGTTCGAAATGTTGGCGGCATTGCTAGAAATGTTGGCGGCATGGCTCGAAATGTTGGCGGCATAGCTCGAAATGTTGGCGGCATTGCTCGAAATGCTGGCGGCATGGCTCAAAATGTTGACGGCATTGCTAGAAATGTTGGCGGCATGGCTCGAAATGTTGGCGGCATGGCTCGAAATGTTGGCGGCATGCTTCGAAATGTTGGCGGCATTGCTCGAAATGTGGGCGTCATGGCTCGAAATGTTGGCGGCATAGCTCGAAATGATTGAGGCATGGCTCGAAATGTTGGCGGCATGGCTCGAAATGTTCGCGGCATGGCTCGAAATGTTGGCGGCATGGCTCGAAATGTTGGCGGCATGGCTCGAAATGGCGGCATGACTCGAAATGTTGGCGGCATGGCTCGAAGTGTTGGCGGCATGGCTCGAAATGTTGGTGGCATGACTCGAAATGTTGGCGGCATGGCTCGAAATGTTGGCGGCATTGCTCGAAATGTTGGCGGCATGGCTCGAAATGTTGGCGGCATGGCTCGAAATGTTGGCGGCATTGCTGGAAATGTTGGCGGCATGGCTCGAAATGTTGGCGGCATAGCTCGAAATGTTGCCGGCATAGCTCGAAATGCTGGCGGCATGGTTCGAAATGTTGGCGGCATTGCTAGAAATGTTGGCGGCATGGCTCGAAATGTTGGCGGCATAGCTCGAAATGTTGGCGGCATTGCTCGAAATGCTGGCGGCATGGCTCAAAATGTTGACGGCATTGCTAGAAATGTTGGCGGCATGGCTCGAAATGTTGGCGGCATGGCTCGAAATGTTGGCGGCATGCTTCGAAATGTTGGCGGCATTGCTCGAAATGTGGGCGGCATGGCTCGGAATGTTGGCGGCATAGCTCGAAATGTTTGAGGCATGGCTCGAAATGTTGGCGGCATGGCTCGAAATGTTCGCGGCATGGCTCGAAATGTTGGCGGCATGGCTCGAAATGTTGGCGGCATGGCTCTAAATGGCGGCATGACTCGAAATGTTGGCGGCATGGCTCGAAGTGTTGGCGGCATGGCTCGAAATGTTGGCGGCATGGCTCGAAATGTTGGCGGCATGGCTCGAAATGTTGGCGGCATGGCTCGAAATATTGGCGGCATGGCTCGAAATGTTGGCGGCATGACTCGAAATGTTGGCGGCATGGCTCGAAATGTTGACGGCATGGCTCGAAATGTTGCCGGCATGGCTCAAAGTGTTGGCGGCATGGCTCGAAGTGTTGGCGGCATGGCTCGAAATGTTGGCGGCATGGCTCGAAATGTTGACGGCATGGCTCGGAATGTTGGCGGCATGGGTCGAAATGTTGCCGGCATGGCTCAAAGTGTTGGCGGCATGGCTTGAAATGTTGGCGGCATGGCTCGAAATGTTGGCGGCATGGCTCGAAATGTTGACGGCATGGCTCGAAATGTTGGCGGCATGGGTCGAAATGTTGGCGGCATGGCTCAAAATGTTGGCGGCATGGCTCGAAATGTTGGCAGCATGGCTCGAAATGTTGGCGGCATGGTACGAAATGTTGGCGGCATGGCTCGAAATGTTGACGGCATGGCTCGAAATGTTGGCGGCATGGCTCGAAGTGTTGGCGGCATGGCTCGAAGTGTTGGCGGCGTGGATCGAAATGTTGGCGGCATGGCTCGAAATTTTGGCGGCATGGCTCGAAATGTTGGCGGCATGGCTCGAAATGTTGGCGGCATGGCTCGAAGTGTTGGCGGCATGGCTCGACATGTTGGTGGGATG